>JAHKKF010530872.1:1915-35422 GCA_019740295.1 Labeo calbasu
TACTCTTGGAAAAGAAGAAAGGAGTTGAAGAAAGCCCAGGCAGAGCACCATCTTCCCTTTCATCGGCTCATCACATCACAGAAACTTTCTAAAAGGCACTACATTTATTTATCTGCAACATTGTGTTGTTTAATTACAGTTTTGCTTTTGCACAATAAATGTTCTCAAAACGACATGCAACGTTTCTTTATTTCTTAAAAAAAAAAAAAAAAAWTAGCAGTTTGGCTTTCCTAAGGGTCTATGTAACCTGTTCTGAAATGGTTCTATTATAATTTATATATCGCAATATATATCGTTATCGCAAGAGGCTGCAATGTATATCGCAATATGGATTTTAGGCCATATCGCCCATCCCTATTCTCACTTTTCCGAAACAACTTTGATTCTTAAATCCCAAGAATTGATTAGTCTAGCCAGTTTTCAACATTTCTCCTATCCAACAAATCACAATAACCTTTTGAAATAAAACAAAGTTTTAATAACAGTTATGTCTTGAAATAAACATGAATGAGCATCCGAAGGTATGTTAAAAGAAAGAGTACAACTTACTGAAATCCATATCCTGTCTGATGTAATCACTCATTCAGTGTTTCAACCGCAGATAGATGTCAATATAACAGCTTGTAAATGATAGATTGTCATGTAACATCACATTTACCATAGAAAAAAAAACATATGACCATAAACTGCATTAGTAGTGTATAACATCTTCAATTTATGTTTGAATAAATACAAGTTTTTATGACAGCCACCATTTAAATGTTTATATTTCAAAAAGCGAATTGGAGAAGAAGAATAATTATGTGCTTGTAAAATTAGTATTATAACTTTATTATTATATAAATGTAAGTAAGTGTATGCCTAACTGAAGTCTTTGTATACAAATGCGTTAATTTTAACCTTCAATATTAAAGTAATGTAGTAACAACGGACTCTCGTGTATATTTTACAGCATTACTTGAGAGATTTTATTTCCTTGAGAAAATTTGCCAGTATCTGATACAGTATATTTCCAAAATAATTTAATGAACTGAATCACAAACTTGAGTCTAAAAATCATACAAAATGTGAAATTTGTGTTAAAACCCAGCCCTAATATACACAAACACACACACACAGTGACGCGGGTCTATCAAACACACACTGTAAGTACGCTGCTGTGATCAGGTGTTCAGTCTGCTGTGTTCAGATGAGCAGCGCTGCTATAATCCATGTAACAGAGCTCAGATCAAATCCAGATTATCTGAACCTGCTGTAATCTCTCACAGACGGCTACGCAGCTAATAAACACCCATATAAACGTCCTGTGATCATCACAAACACACACAGTTACACAAATAACACCGCAAACCATGTGGTTCTCACACAAGATGATGACAGTCATGTATTTACACATAACGGGTCATTAATCCAACACCACATCATCTTAACAATCATTCATTTGGACTAATTATGACTGTTTATCCCCTGATTATTCCCTGAATTTATTTCAGTACTGTCACACTAATTACCAGTCATTCAAACAGATTTAATTTTGCCAAACGACACCACAAAATGTTACAACATTAGAGAAACATTAATGTAAATAAATAAATCAACAAACAAAATAAACTGAAATTACTGAATTGTTTCAAAACATTGAAATCTGAATGTACTGACTACATAAAATCTTGAGTTTAGAAAAAAATTAAGTGCTCTTCCATTAAAACCTACAAAATTAAGGCTGACTATTAAATATAGACCTAATGTGAAATATATTGATGAAATGCAAATGTTTATTCATCTCTAATGTTGGTAAACACTCTATTTGTTGTGTGCATGAACAAGTTTATGGGTAATTCATACAGTAACATGAAATATATGGAATATGAATTGCATTCAATTTTAGACGTTTAGACTTTCTACTTTTCAGATTTAATAAAATAACACCCTGACGCCTTGATTCAAATTTAAGAATTAAACCGAAAACTAAAGAGAGTTTAAATGAGTGTGTGTATGTGTGTGTTCCCTTTGTGCCACACTGCACCAATACAGCGCATCATTCACACTTTAAAATTAGCGTCTCAGCACACGCAAACAAGGCAGCTCTGAACAGCTTTAGATCACATGAGTCACCAGATCTGAACCCTAAACTCAACAGACAGCTCAGCTAGTCACTAGTGCTCTCACAGCGCCTTAACAACTGAACATCATGCGTTAGCAACCACTCAGAGCACCTTAGGAACCACCTAGCAACACCCTGGATACCAGCCACCACACTCAAAAAACAAACAAAAAAAAACACACAAAATGATTTACATACAAATAAAACAAATGTTTCCTTTCCTGCTGTTATTTCCAGATGCTGTCATTGATTATGCTCACATGCTTGCTCAGATTATATCATTTTATCCACCAACTTTTTATGAACTTTTTCACAAAAAGTCTCAAACACTGCCACCTTCAAAATGTCTGACAACACTGAAAAGAGTCAGGCAATCATTACTGATAATAATTAATATAAAAACAAATAGTATTATATAAATATCAATAAATAAAGCAATAAAACAAAGTTATTTTTGTTTGAATAATTTTAACCAACGATTTTAATAATCCTAGTAATAAAAATCTGTGTTGCTATCATTTTAGAAATGCATCTGTTTATTTTCTACCTAGCCTACAGCTAAGCATCTGTTCATCCCATCATTCCTAGCGGTCTGAGCATCAGCATATATCTCTGTTCAGTGATTTTTTGGAATAAGGTGCTTAAAACATGCAACAGATTTTCAATTTCCCATTAATCCTGTCTTATTCCGGGAGTGGGATTTGGAGAACCAAATTCCAAAAATGAATCGGCCATTCAGATTTACATGACCCAACTCTAATCAGAATTCAGACTGATCATAATATTAGCCGCTTTTCCACTATCGGGCCGAACGGTTCTTAGAACAGTCAGGTACGGTTCCAGTTGTGTTTCCACCTGAGCCTGGTACGGCACGGCACGATTACAAACCGTTCTCGGCCCGGAATTCTCGGCACGGTTAGACAACCGTGCCAAACCGTGCTGACAAAATGTGTGTGCTAAGCGAAAGTGCGCTATTTGATCAAACTGCCAAGTAAACAGCTGTTACGCTGCGTTCATAGCTCATACATTAATTCTGTCAATAAATGCGGTATCTTTTTAGAAAGGTTTTACCTTCTGTGTCCGTCTCCGTTGGTATGCATATCCCCTCAGCATTTGTTGGTAACGTTATACCTTTATTTTATTTTTTGCGCCAAGAGTTGTGTCCTTTTTTTTCCGTTATTTAACGAAGTAGTCCCAAAAACAGAAATATCTGATCATCGTCCATATCGCTGTTTATATTACAATTGCATTACCAAGGCAACAACTGACGCATTTGTGTTTACATTCCAAAGAGTTCCGTTTTATCAGAACCACAGTGGAAAATGAAACCATATCCGTGCTGACTGGCCCGGATCGGCACGGAATGGAACGGTTAAGCAAAGAGAACGGTTCGGCCCGATAGTGGAAAAGCAGCTATTGATGTGCATGCAATCACAGACACTGTGATGCTTTCAGAACACTGATCTGTTCAAGCGACTCAACACTGGCTCGATGCGAGTTTCAAACATGAGGGAGAACTGTGATTTTCAAGCCTGGGAAAGGTCACAGAATTCAACAATTCAACGGTCAGCATGAATGTCCGTAGTTACACATCTGACTGAGCAGAATCACAGACACTCCCATTTATCAGTCCAAACACTGGGAATCAAATCATGCTCTACAGCCACGATCACACTCCAATACTCCATCAGGAACTTTTTATGAGTGCAACAAAATGATTTTTAAAAGTCCTGTAATGCACAAAAGAGCAGAAAGCGTGTGGGAACCCTGTGCGGTAAAACCACGGTACTTCCTAAGAGCGGGAGAGCGCAGCAGCTGTGTGGAGCATTTCTCAGGAGCAGCGCCTGACGCTCGTTGAGTATTTTTGGACTCAAGTGCTTGAATCTCTATGAACACATGTAGGAGTGAGAGCGGAGTACTACACTATTACACAACACACACACGTTTGTCCTCTCATGACGGCTGCAGCTGAAGGGAAGCGTGTGTTTGGTTTCACCATCCAGTCGATGACAGCAAACACAAGCGGCACACAGAGGAAGAATCCTGCTCATAATCACATCAGCTCTGATCATCTCAGCATGTCTCATCATAATCAATGACAGTTTAATGCTCCTCCACCCATCCAGATCACCTACTGACACAGTGATCATCATGGGCTGGTAGCATAAAAAAACTGAATCTAAACTAGTTCCCGTTTCCTCTCCAGGTCATGTCAGGCAGTTAATATAAAGCTTTGCAGAAGAAAGCAGAGCTCTAGTAGTAGATCCGTGACTGAGTCATTTCAGACATGTGATTCCTCTCAGCAGAAGAGAGCATGATCTTCTGCTGCTCCGTGTGGGTGGACGACGTTCAACCATCCACACAGATCCAGCCAGAGTCTTTCTCTGGAAACACAGCTTCATCAAAAAGAAAGAAATCAAATCACATCCTGATCTCACTTCAGTGGTAAATGGGTCATTATTTATCATTTATGTATTCCCTAAGCTCCACTTCTGATCTTACAACTATAACAATAACTAAGAACTATAAAGATAACTACTGGACAACTCAATAACTAACAATAACTGTGACCACAGTTCTAACCACAAAATAGTGAAAACTATAACAGTACCTATAGTGATAACTACTATAACAATACTACTGTGGTGATAACAATGACTTGCAACACCCTGGATAACAATAACTAATAACACACTATAACAATAACTACAACTATATGATCCACACCTGCGGACGATAACGTTCTGTTTATTATAAGCGCTGCAGTTTTGTCATGTGTCACTTTAAATGCTCAAGCTCTTTAAAGCAAGAATAGATTCTGATTGGCTGTCAATGGAAAAAAAAAAATCTGAAAGAGGTTCCAATGATATTGCTCATCCGTGTTGTTATAGTTATAGCTGTGGTGTAAACTTCACTATTTTCATTGAATTAGAAGGATTATTAAAACCTTACGGTTATAGTTATCGATCTTGGTGTGAACAGGCCTTATTCTATTTTTTATGACCATATTCCAGCCTCAGATGAAGGAAACTGTACTGAGGTCCAGGGCAGCAGGACGTGTGGAGGTGACTGTGTGTGTGTGTGTGTGTGTTGAAAGCTTCAGAAGCTCTAGTTTGGCTGTAGGTTCACTATAAATAGTGTACGTCTGCAGCGGTGCGGTGTGAAGTCACACCGTACCTCATTACTCACGCCGTCCGCTGGCTTTATGTAGGCTGCTGTGACATTTGGGGGTCAAACTCTGAAGAACAACCACAAAGTTCAGCTACTTTCCACAAGAACTCAAGAACACAGAAGAAAGCAGGTCAGCTCTCACACATAGTCTCTGTCCCGTTAAAGCTGCTGCCGCATTAGCGCTCGATGCTCGGATGGTCTGGAATAATTCATCCTGAAATCCAGGAGCGACAGGGAACGTTCACAGAGACCAATTACTACAGTCAAAGTTGAGCTGCTGCTCTAATCCGGTTTGACTCCAGTAATCCGCTTTTAATGTGAAGACACGGGAAAAATCACTGACGCACACCGAACAAAAGTTCTGAAATAAAGAGCTCAGAAAGATCAAACTAAACCCATGAAGATGGGCAGACTGAGACCATCTGAGACAGACTGAGACATCATTTCACTCAGCTCAGATAGTTTTGTCATTTTTATACCCATCATGTCAGCCTCTAGACATATCTCAGCTGAAATGGTGCATCTGACCACTTAGGACAGCAGCAGCACGCTCTCCTCACAACACACCTGATGTGAGGAATCACTGAGTATGAGCATGAGTATGATAGTACTAGTGATGAGTGACTCAACAAACAGAGGGCAGGAGTGGAGAGAATCTCCTCTGCTCGCTTCTTTTGGTGCACTAGAACACTCCCCACTGATCAATCAGATTACATAAGCACACTGCAGAGAGAGAGAGAGAGAGAGAGAGAGAGAGAGAGAGAGAGAGAGAGAGACGGGCTACAGCAGCAACATCAGAAATTAAAAGAACATATAAGAGATTGAGACTTAAAAAATATTGAATGTTATGATGTTATATAACATCTCTAACAAATATAAAAATAAATTATATATGCACTACTGGTCAAATTGTTTACATTTTTAAAAGTCTCTTCTGCTCACCAAGGCTGCATTTACTTGATCAAAAATACAGTAAAAACAACAATATTGTAAATGTTATTACAATTTAAAATGTCTGTTTTCAGTGTGAATATCTGTTCAATTGTAATTGATTGCTGTGATCAAAGCTGAATTTTCAGCATCATTACTCCAGTCTTCAGGGTCACATGATCCTTCAGAAATCATTCTTTAGAAAACATTTCTAAATATTATCAATATTGAAAACAGTTGGGCTGCCCAATATTTTTTTGTGTTTCTTAATAAGAAAATATGTTTCACACTGAAGACTGGAGTAATGACACTGAAAATTCAGCTTTGATCACAGCAATAAATGACATTTTACAATATATTCACAATACAGTTTTTTTGTATTTCTGATTAGCTAAATGCAGCCTTGGTGAGCAGAAGAGACTACGTCAGAAACATTAAACAGAGTCAGTTCTCCTGAAGTTCACAAGCTTTTAACTTTAACCACCAGCATCATCCACTAACTAACCATAGTGTTAATCTACACACACATCTATGGATTTGGCATTTCAAACTCAAACTTCTGTCTATCAAATGAGTGTAAAATGTATTTGTGCATCTTCACTCATAGTAAATGACAATCAGCATTGAGTCTGGTCTGTGTTAGATGATCGTCTCATACGTGTGATTGTGGAATAAACGTGACTGGTCAACACACGCTCCGTCTGCATACTAAAAGCTGATGAAACTGCCACTGATGTCGACTGATGGAGGGCTTTACAAACGAGGCCACTAACGGTGTCACCGCACATCATTACGTCTGAGCTGCGTGAATGATGATGGACGGAGCGTTTAACAAACACGCCGCGGGAAAGACAAACGGCCAACGGCCGCTCATTAATAACCACCGGAGTCATTTTCATCAATACTGAACACGTCCATCTAAACTACACGCTTCTCATCACGGAGAGCAAACACACTTCATCAGGCCAAACGGTGGAAACAGTCATCAGACTGTGTGTTTGCAGCAGGAAACCTTCACGAATGGTATAAAATGACAATTAATTAAGTTTTTCTTTAATGCTCAAATAAAAGTGCTCGAAGATCAACAGATGCCAATTAAACAGCAACTATTTAGTGTCGTGTGAGTGCCTGTTTTCCACTTCCTGTCTGAAAAGGTCAGTGTGAGCAGCGATCTGAATATCAGCTCATATCATTGGTTCATTCACAGCGGAAAGGTCACAGTCAAAGGCTTGTTCACTTCAAAGATAAACACACACACATATATACACACACACACACACATACACACACAGAGTCCAGGTGAGCAGGCGCTGGAGCTCACCTGCGACAGCAAACGTGTTTCAAAACCAGATTTTAAAGTGATTTCTGGGATATTACAGAGCATATTTCCTTGGATAACAACAATAATAATATTATGGTTTGTGACGAGCATCTCACCATTTCATATGAGAAACTAAGTTTAACTGGACTTCAACATATCACTAAGAATGCACTTCTCAAAGTAATCATAATAATACACTTTATGAAATTATTTTTAAAGAATATCACACAGGATTTCTTCCATGTTTTAATTTAAACAGTAATTCTCTGTGGTGCAGTGCTTTTTTGCCAAAAAATGAAAGGAAGCATTCAAATTTCATTTGATTACATTTTTAAATATTATACTGTTAATGTTTTATGCATTCATCTGATTACCATTGTTTTTGATCATAAATTTGTTTTAAATCATACAATACAGAACCCAAAAAAATTAAAACAGCTGAAAAAATAAACATTTCATATTTCATAGCTCTGTCTGTAATGAAACCCTCAGGATGTGTGTTTGGGGCAGTCTGGGCCCTTTGAACGGAATGCAGGTGGAGATCACCCAGAATGCAATGCTTCCACATGGACAGCACCTCACTGCTGGAAGAGACAGATGGGAGCTGATATCATTCCACACACATACACACACACACCTAAAAATGCAACAGCAAATCTGAAGCTCACTTTTGTTACTGCAGCTGCATGAGTGTGTGCGTCTGTTTACACAGCATCTTTTAACACATCCTGTTATAGCACAAAGCCCATGCAATAACACACAAAGTCCATGTAATAATGCCTGCCATTCCACACACACACACACACACACACACAGCTGCATATGAGCTGGGGATGTTAATTTCATCAGTCACAGTGTAGCAGCAGCATCTGCCATTAATAAAAGTCAAGAGCCAATTGAACAGTCGACTCTTATTGGCCAAACGAGCGCGCCACTGCAGAGAACAAAGGATGCACGCATGCAGCGCCGCTGAACATCCACACACACTTCAGCTCTTCACAGGATGAACACATTCAGCAACTCTCATGAACGATCTTCACTGAATCTCAAAGGAACCGATTAGCTGGCTGCTCCAGCGACGACACCAGCAGCCGATCTGAGCTACAGTCCAGCCGGTTAACACAGACAAATTAACCAGCACAACAGCACAAACAACCCAATAGTTAACACTAGAGTCCAGTCAGATGGCCTGATTGACAACTAATGGTCACAGGTAAACATTAAATATGTCACTTTTAAATTTAGTTTTATGTTGTTTTTATTTTTAAAGTATTTATTTATTTCAATTTCATTCATTTCAAATAGAATATTTAATTGTTTTTTTGTGTTTTATTTTGATTTGCTTTTATTTAGCAGTTATTTGTTTGTTTTATTCTGATCTCACAGCAGCAGTAAACACACACACACACACACTCTTGTGCTGTGCTCAAACACCAGCAGTACATCACAGTGACACCAGAGCGAGAAACTCTTCCTGTCTCTCTCTCTTTCTCTGTGTTTCGCTCTCTTAATTACACAGTAAATCAGACAGACCTGCAGTGACTCTATTAAACACACACACTCACAGCTCTCTCCCCACTGCACACTGGACGAGCAAATACACACACACACTCTGATCTGATGGCTCGAGACCGACGCTAAAGCAGGTTTAATGTTCTGACGTATTACATCAATAATCACTCACAGTCGTGCTGCTGCTGCTGAATGTCAGTCATGTGATCACCTGCACTCACCCTATGGCCCAATCACAGCTCAGATAACATTTAGAACCACAGCGTGACTGGGAGTGTGATGTTATGAATCACATCTAACTCTAACATCACACACTGTTCACCAGAGCTTCATTAACCAGCAGATTCACCACGGGACCGTGACAGTTATACCACAACACTTAATAATTACCATATTGGTATTACACTCATACTACAAAACTTTTTGTTAGTGATGCGAATTACTAATGCTGCCTACCAGAGGAATGAACATATGTTAATTAGCCATAATGTAACATTTACATATATGCTAATTAGATTACTCTCACTGGGGTCAATTTGAAAAATCAAAAGAAGCATTTACAAAAACAGCTTCAAAAATCATAATCTTTAAACAACCAAAAACAAGCTATAGGAGTTCACTACAGAAACCACTAGAATTCTCTATATAATTCGCTATAGAGTTCACTACAGTATTCACTATATACTTGACTATGGAATTCACTATAGTTCACTACAGAGTTCACTACACAGCTTACAATAATGTTCACTACAAAATTAACTACATAATTGACTATAGATTCACTATAGAACGCTCTAGCAGCTCCCTGAAAAAAACACGTACATGTAGGTGAAATTAATTAAATCTTATATTAAGAAATAATTGATTTGCATTTATTTAATCACAGTAAAGATACATATCATGATACAGTAATCCAATCAGTAAAGCTGCTTTGAAGCGATCATGAAAACTGCTGCATAAATAAACCTGACTTGACTTGATAATCGAATTACTGACATGAAACAATACTAAATCCACGCACAGATGGTGACACCTGCGATTGGCTGAAGCGGCTGGACAGGCGTCCAATCAGAGCGGCTCAACTCCACGTGGCCGCGGACGGTGAGGTCGCCTCCTCATGACACGACTGTTTGTTTTCAGGTCACACAGAAACTCTGAGCTCGACAGGAGAAGAGAGAGACAGAGACAGAGAGACAGACAGCGCCGCACTCTGCTCATTTATCTTCCCTCTCGATTATGTAACAGGAGAATCTTATCAAATATTAATGTTGTGTGGAGAGAGATAGACAGAAGAGAGAAAGCAGGCATTTTGACGCTCTCGCTGCTGTTACAAAATCCCTTTCCCAGGTTACACTGCAAGACTCCAGTCGGTAAGATTACATCACAGCGTCGCCACACCGTTCGCATGAGATGCGGCCATGTGCGGCTCATGATTCACCTTAAATGTAACAAAAATACTATATGATGCTTACAGAAACTGGCTTCAGATGCAAGCATCTGCTAAATGCAAAAATGTAACTGTAAGAAAATATTTTAGGACCAGTAAAAATGTCTGTATCGTAACATTAAACACTTGTTTCTGTTTCTCCCTCATTACTATAGTTAGAAAAAAACAAAATTGTTTAACAAATGATTCGCAGAGAAATCTAAAAGACTTTATAAATAAAAAAAAAAATGCATATATTAGATGCAAATGACTCATGGAGAAATTCCATATATTTTATAATATAATATAAATACTTGATTACATAAATAATAATAATAAAAATAATTTAAAAAAAAAACAATTGCAATATGTGTAAAATATGAAATACGACAGCAAAATACTGTCACAATGCAAAAAAAATTATGCTAAAACAGGTTTTCTTTCTATGTTCATTATTCCAGAGGTGAATATGATCCAGATATGTGCTGGCAGGTTTCCTGGGATGCAGCTCTTCAGACGCATCGTCATATCCAGCACATGCCATTACAGTGATCTGAGTGTGTTCACACACACACACACACACACACACACACGAGTCCCATCTAACCTGCACTGCATTGAGCTGTAGGGGTGGAGGAGGGAATCAATGCCGTTTTCAACATGCAATGCTTGCTAATGATTTTCTGCTGCTGTGTTTACTGAAGGCTATAGTGCTGCACTAAGAAAGCGCTTCTATCTATTCATCAAGGCGATTTGGGTGCTTTTGTGCTGCTGGTACAACAATCAACGGATCGATGGTGGGCAGAACTGATGCATGAGGTTCGAGACGAACCAAAGTCCACACAAACACGCCGATGCTGCAAACATCTGCACTGACGACACTCATGAATGCAAAGAAGCCACAGGCGATTCGACCTCACCGTGTTATTGTTATTGATCACAAACAACATGGTGCAGTTATTCGCATTAGACCAACACCATCATCACAACAATGACAGATTTCTAAACTTTGTATTTGATGTATTTGGTTACACACATGACTCTGTGAAACACATCTGCTCAACACCTGTCAATACAAACCGCATCCAGTCAGCTGTATTGTTCCTATAGTTCTTCTGATGTCCTGTATTTGCTGTATCATCTGTGATTCAGTGAGTGCTAATGCAGCACATTCCCACACTGATCAATAACGCCTCTATTAATGCATACTGTACTGAATCAATCAATCAGCCGGTTCATTTGAATAATCTGCAGCATTTATGCAGCATGACATCACAGTAAACACAGAGTGTCTGCAGTGGAGCTCAACACTGACTTCATCAGACTGCAGCTGACACACGCACTGCATTCGCCTTCATAAGCGCTCATAACGCGCGCTCGGTGTCCTCACACCCACGTTCAACAGTTCGAGCGCAGAGATCCGGACGGATGCCGGTGACTCCCGCAGCATCAGCACCACTGCATCAGCACCGCATCACTCTCTCACACACACAGACACAGACAGACACGGGCCAGCGCAGTACTCACGGTCCGTAAGAACTGGATCTCATCTTCGGCTTCGCCGTCCGTCATGGTTCGGCGCGGGTTCGGAGCTTCTCACCGGACAGATGAAGCTCTCAGGCGGTAGCGGCGGCGGCTCTGATGCGGGTGTAACGGGTGTCTCCTGCCGCGCTCTCATTGGACGGCTGACATACCCAGAGGGCGGGGCTATGCAGATGAGCGTGCGGTGAGTGTGCGACAGCAGCAGCGCTCCCTCTGCCGGACGACCGGCGCTGACGCAGCAGGAGACCGTTAAAACCGTTACAGCGTCGAGCAGCGCCCACACGAGGACACCAGAGCAAACGCCACTCTATATGTGTAAAACATAAAACATTTCAGAAAAGGTTGAGGTAAATTAAAGTAAACGGATACGTTCATGACTATTAAACGACAGAACGGAGTTGTCTGAATGAGCGGATTCTCTAGTTAAAGCGGTATGACTCACAGTCGCGTTGCTCTCCTGAACGTTGTAATTGGACCAACATCAGAATGACTGTGACTTTTTATACAACAGAACAATAAAGAACTTTATATCGAGTAACTTACATTTCAGACAAAAGTTTTCCAGTTCCACAGCGGAGCTGAAGACCTGCTGCAAGAAACCAAACCGCGACACACACACTAACGACTGTGAGCATTTAGAGCGGGAATATTTAGCGCGGGATTAAAAAAAAAAAATAGGGCTCGCTAATTAACGAAGCTATTCATTAATTTTATGAAACGTAAAAAAAAAAGGAAAATAAATAGTAAAAAAATAAACAATCTGAACAAATAAATAAAAATATTAAATATTTGTTGACCTGCATGCCACGTGACCATCAACCGAAGTCAGTCAGCCGCGAACATGTAAATGCTGGTAAATTATAGAAATATTAACACAATCTGAAATTTACTTTAGGGCAAAAGTTTAAGAACACCTAAATTAACACAATTAATACATGTATGAAATATAAATTGATACAGCATTACTGTTTTTGGCTACTAGCTGATCATTTGAATACAAAAAGCCCCACAAATCTGCTCTAAACGGACTCATAAAATCTTTTCACCAATATATAAAACCTTAATACATAAATTTCAATCTTGGAAAAAGTCATCCCATAATGTGCATGTATACATTAGTATTCAGAAGTCTGACACACATTTACTTTTTATGCATTTTCAAGTTAGGTCATTAAGATCAGTTTACAGTTAGAAAATGTGAGCATGAACTAAACCTGATGATCATGACATCAATGATACACATTTACTTTCCTGAATCCCATATTTTCACTGTGGTCTCAGACATTTGAATGGCACTGGAATGTGTTTGTGTGTGTGTGTGTGTGGGCAACACAGGCCAGTGCTAAATGACTATGACTGAGTTTAAACACATTCTCTTTAATGTGAATATATTTATACACAATCACCAAACACATTGTTTTGATTTAGTGCAGATTTATCTGAAAATACAGAAAGCACATTTTTCAGTTTTCACCTTGACAGATGTCAAATGATCAGTTTCACTCATTTTTTTTTCTTAGTTAAGTGAAATTAACAAACCGAAGTAATTCTTAAAACCAAAATAAAACAGCAGGATTGTGCGTAACATTTAAAGTGCCATACTGGATAAGTGGTCCTTATGAATTTAATGACACTAATATTAATACTAAAACTGACTGTTTGCTTTAACAGACCTCATTTATGGAAATTTAAACAGTCAAACCTACAGGAAGACACAGAGAGAGGGAGTTAACTGACAGATGTGTTGTCTAGTGGCTTGGGGAAACTAAAACCTGATCAGTTTAAATGATGAAATCAGAATCTAAAAGAAATGATCTGCTGGTGTCTGTAAATTTGGCTGGTCTTTTGCACCACTGTTTTCTTGAAATCTCATAAGAAATCAACCTATAAAACCCACAGGCCTAAAAATAAAATAAGTGCTCGTCGCTGTTCTATTAAAAATAGAAATGTAATTAAAAGCAGAGCTCCAGATGGCACATCTGTAGTGTAAAGATAAAAGTGGGTTTTTTTTGGACCCTTTGAGATTAAAATCCCTAATCTGGGCCAAAACCAGTCCATTACAGCTGATGATTCAGAGTTTTCGCTGCAGGGTCGTCTTGATCTGAGGGTTTTAGCGTCAGTCTGTGTCGTAGCCCAGGATCGGACCCAACCACCGCTCTACTTCCGACACCTCCATCTGCTTCCTGTGGGCGTAATCCTCCACCTGACCAACAAACAGAGAGAGACAGAGAGAAAGAGAGATGGAGGTCAAACATCTGTGCTCACCAAGACTTGCACTTCCAGTTCCCAGCATCATAAACCACTCCTAAAAGTGACCAGTGAGCACTTCCTTCGGAATGACCCTCGGAGATGAGCCTGGGTGGTGTGGCTCGTGGACCTGATGGTAAACGTGAGGTTCATACCTGCTCTTTGGTGATTTTACCCACAGCGAAATAGCAGGATTTGGGGTTGGAGAAATACAGGCCAGATACGGACGCAGCAGGAGTCATGGCCAGAGACTCCGTCAGACCGATACCTGCAGAAGAACATGAAGAGACACGCTGAGACGCTTCACGACAGAGACACGTTCAGATCCCATCAGCACGGCACACAAACATTTGGAAGACCCAGGATTTGAACACTTGAGGAACAACACGATATTTAAACTAGAGACCAGTTTCTGGAAAGAAATGTAAGTGTTTGGAGCAAAAGAACAGTGTTAACTATAAGAAGCTTGTAAATATGAAGATATCTCTTCTGTATATTTCACAAAATTTTGTGGAAATTAATCAGACTTCCAATAACTATTAGTGAGCGAGAAGTGAATTAATGCTTAGCTCTAAATTGAAAAGGCCTCTTAAAGACAACAATGGGAATACAGTAAGCAAATGCAGCCAGTCTAAACCCATGTCAGCATCTCACCAGTTTTCTCCTGTATTTCTGCGAGTTTCCACATGGTGTGCTTTTCGGTGTGGTCGGGCTGGCTGGGGTATCCTGCGGCCGGACGGATCCCTTCATAGCGCAGCCGGTGCAGGTCAGACGCCGGCAGATCCTCCTCGCTGCTGTAACCCCACAGATCCCTACGCACACGAACGTGCAGCTCCTCCGCGAACGCCTGCCGCATACACACACTGCTATTTGTATCTTCAAGAGGCTGAAAAAGAGCTCTCTATATTGTTTAGTATATTGTTATGTATTGTGTACCTCGGCGAGTCGGTCTGCCAGTGCTTTGACCATGATGCTGTTGTAATCGTCTCCCTGCTGCTCAAACTTCTGACTGAGTTCTTCCGCTCCAAACACGGACACTGCAAACAGACCCACGTAATCCTGAATGCCGCTGCCGCGCGGAGCCACGAAATCAGACAGACACAGGTACGGCTCAGAGCTCGCAGAGTCCTTCTCCGCCTGCGGGATATTATATTATATGTATACACATTATATATATATAACATTTATTTATTTATTAAGCATCACTCTTGATAGGATGAAAAAAAATAAATGCATGATGCTTCCAAAAATCAATGAGTAATAATAATCATGATCTCAGTATTGACCATATTAACAGTGAATATGATTTGTAATCAAGCAGCCCTAATTGTTGTACGATCTAAATCAGATGCAGCCCTAAACAGCACATAAAAACATTTAACTGTGATTGGTCACATTTCAGGTGTCTGCCAATCTAAGGGTTCCGAATAATAAACACAACACCTGTCTGTCCGATCACCATCTCACCTGCTGTCTGAGGCCGTGGAAGGTGGCGACAGGTGTGGCGGTTTGTGACGTGACATCATCAGCGTACAGGTGGATGTCATCACCGTCACTCTGAGCGGCCCAGAATCCCACGAGTCCCCGAGCCTGTAGTCCACCGCTGTCAATCAAACGGTTCAACAGCTTCAAAGCGTCATCATGCACACGCCGCGCTTCCTCTCCTGAAACATACACGTGAGACACATGACCTACGCTGACCTGTGACCCACCGTGCACCAGTGCTGCAGTGAATCAGACGCACCCACGGTTTTGTCTTTGAATATTTTGGGGTATCCGCGGTTGGGGTATTTCCCCCGCAGCTGCCACACGTCAAAGAACGGCTTCCAGTCGATGAAATCCACCAGCTTACGCAGGTCGTACGCGTCAAACACGTGAGTGCCCAAGAACTGCGGCCGCACTGCAGAGACAACAAACACACATTTATAATGGACTAAACTAATCAATAAATGAGCAGGTTGAAGCTGAAGCTCACTACCCAAGACTGACTTAGATATCAGGTACTATGTGAACACACCATTCATCAAGCAGAGGTTTTAATTTTGGTTAGAGACTAGCTGCGGTAGTAATACCTGGTCTGGGTTGAGAGAGCCAGTCTATATGGAGGCCCTTCTCTCGAGCTCGACTCAGAGACAAGAACCGTCTGTCCTGCAGGAAACACATCAGCATCAGCTCTCACTTCCTAGAAAACGAGCTACTTTATGAAGAGACTCATTAATATAATCACGCGACCGGCAGACCTTCAGTGAGTCGTAGTGATCCTGTCGGACGTCTTCATACTCCTCCTGGATCTCCTCGAAGAAATCCTCACGGATGCCTTCATCCAGCAGCTGAGAGCACTGCACACACACAAACAGCATCTTCAGACGTTTTTAAATGTTTTTTTCTGCCGCTGTATAAAACAGACAGACAGGCGTCTCACCACTACTACACTGCGGGACGCGTCAAGAACGTGAACCACGGGTGAGCTGTACCGAGGGGCGATTTTCACCGCAGTGTGAGTCCTGTTAAAACACACACACACACACACACACACACACACACACACACACACACACACACACACACACACACACACACACACCGTATAGCGTTCAGTCAGGGGTTTAGATCACATAAACATCTTAGTTAGGGCACAGCTTAATGTACATCAGCCATTTGATGATATTCAGTATTTGTGTATTTATGGTAAAGAGGCTTCAGTGACTCTTTTTTTTGCCAAATATACATAATTAAATATTCTCTAAAAGAACTCAGTCAATCGATAAACAGAACATTGAAAATGAGCAGTTTCAGTTTCACAGAATCAGTGTAATGAACAGACTAATAATTACATAGATTCAGAGTGATGATGCAAATCATTGAATCAGAATTCTGAATGGACTCACTTAAAATTAATTCATGGAAACTGATCGCAACCTTTATGAGAGTTAATGGCTAAATAAAAGCTGCATAGAGGCTGAAGTTTATAGAGTAAGTGCATGGTGGATATACACTGAACGCGTGTCGTACTTTGACGTTGTGGCTCCGCCGATCAGCAGAGGAATCTTCAAACCCAGACGCTCCATCTCTTTGGCAACATAAATCATTTCATCCAGTGAAGGCGTGATGAGACCCGACAGGCCGATGATGTCTACAGACACAGAGAGCGTCACACATGTGAACAGAGTCACCCAGTGAGGAAAGAATCAGCCGAGAGACACAGAAACTGACCTGCTTTATTGTGAATGGCCTCCCGCAGGATCCTGTCACAAGGAATCATCACTCCCAGATCAATGACCCTGAGGAGACACACACACACAAACACACACACACACACACGATGAGCCCGTAGTGCTGTGGTCGTGTTAGAGTGACTGATGGCTGCGTTTAACCATCTGACATCAAACACCTGCAGCTGTTAGCGTCTGAAGAGCCACTTAACACCAGCATTCAGACAGACACCCGCCAGCAGCAACACACACACACACACACACACACACTCTCTCTCTCTCTCTCTCCTGCAGTGGATCATCAGAATAGCAGACTCACCGGAAGTTGTTGCATCCCAGCACGACGCCCACAATGTTTTTGCCGATATCATGAACGTCTCCCTTCACCGTGGCCAACAGAACCGTCCCCTGATACGGGTCCTGGAGAACAACACACATCACCCGTCTCATCTTCATTACAAACACATCTGACTGGAGCCTGGAGGAGCTTGAATCAGCTTCCTTAAGACTGAGCAGTCACAGTGTGAAAACGCATCATTCTGCACATGTGTGACCATCATGCTCCTCTGGCTTTAATCAGAGCTCAATGGTTATTTGTGTGTAAATCTCTATGGAGCTTCACTAGAATAAAAGCACACTGATTTCTTGTGAGGAGTGAACTCTCACCACATCTTCATTAGAGCCGGAGAGAGACATCATCTGCTCTCGCTCTTTCTCCATGAAGGGAATCAGATGGCCGACAGCTTTCTTCATCACGCGGGCAGATTTGATGACCTGACGACACACAAACACATGAGACCTATAATGACTCCATTTACTGTCTTAATATTATTAATATTAATATTAATATTATTAATGTCTTAATTCGTGTTCCTGAAAGATTCATCGGTTACTCTAAAAACAAATGCTGGATGTCTCCATAATCTAACTTACTCCACACCTTAAGCTCAGTGTTAATTTTGACAGCAAATTTTTATTTAGTCTTAGTCATAGTCTTTTGACTAAAATGCCATTTAGTTTTAGTCATCTGAATTGTTTTAGTTTTTAGTCGACTAAATATCTAAGATAGATTAAGTAGATTTAGTCAGCTAAAATCTTATGGGTTTAGTTACAGCGTAACGCATTCATTAAGCATTTCTCTGAAATGACCAAACTCAAAAATTCAGGTTTTATCATGATAGACACAGATTTAACTGCTGTGACATGCAACATGCCTTTATATAAAATTAAATGAAACCACTTTTCATAAAGAAACAACAACATGGTCTTTTTTTTAATGAAATACCAATGGTTATATAGGCTAATTACACATTCCTTATAACAACTTGTTTACCATATTCTTGGTATAAATGTGCGCATCTAAACTGCTAAGCACGCAGCACATTTCGTCCCTCCCAAACATTTATCTTGTTTTTATTCGTTGCTGAAAATGTCAATAGATTTTCGTCATAGCTTTTGTCATTCAAAATTTGTTTTTGTTTTGTTATTGTATAGTTCAGACAAAAATTATGATGAAAATTATTTGTCAACAAAATTAACACTGCTTCAGCTGCTGAAGCTCATCACTATGAATCAGATGGAATCATCAGCATTTATTTGATACTACCTCCATCCTAATACATCCCTACATCTCATTCTATTTCATTCTATCTCTACAGCACAACTGTACATACATTTTATTTTTTTTGTCTATTTATATTTACATGTGTATGTTTAATTATTTTTTTAAATTTTTATTATTGTTGTCTCCGTGTACTGGAAGCTTATGACACTAAAACAAATTCCTTGTATGTGCAAGCACACTTGGCATTAAAGCGCTTTCTGATTCTGATTAGTGCATTATTGTCACCTGAGGTAAGAACATCTTCCCGGCTCCGAACAGATCTCCGACGGTCTTCATGCCGTTCATGAGCGGACCCTCGATCACGTGCAGCGGTCGTGGATAGCGGTCGGTCTGAGCGCGCGCCTCCTCCGTGTCCTCCACCACATACTTCTCTATACCCTGAGAACACATTTACAGCACTTTAACATACACGTGTTCATCTTTTATCACTTTGGAGATTTAAGTTCTGAAAGCATGTTAACATGAAACTCAAAAGCTTTTCTAACGAGCAGGAAACACAACATGCGATGTGCTTATTTAATCACTGTGACCTTGACGAGCGCATACTCCAGCCGCTCTTCCACACTGCCCAGCCTCCACTCGTCCGTCTGAATCACTTTCTTTCCTCCTTTAGCGTTATTCTACATCAACCACAGCAGAAACGGCACGTGACGACATGAGCAACACAGACCTGTATTAAAGACCGACTCCAGTGACAGTTCGTGATTCTGTACCTGTGCGTACAGCAGGAGTTTCTCAGTGGCGTCTGGGTCTCGGTTCCAGATGATGTTCTCACACAGCAGCAGCAGCTCTTTATCGATGTCGTCATACACCGGCAGGTTACCAGCGTTCACGATTCCCATATCCATGCCATCCTAAACACACACACACACACGTGAGTTTGCAGTAAGAAACACCTCCTGACTCGTGAGTGGAGACGAACTGACCTTGATGGCGTGGTACAGGAAGACTCCATGCATGGCCTCTCTGATGGCTTCCATCCCTCTGAAGGAGAACGAGAGGTTGGAGAGACCGCCGCTGATCCTGGCGCCTGGCAGACTCTCCTACACACACACACACACACACACATACAGATGGTTACTGCACAGATTATTCTGCCCAAAGCAGCTCGTCAGCGACCCGTCCCACACACCTTGATGATTCGCGTGGCTTTGATGAAGTTGATGGCGTACATGCTGTGCTCCTCCATGCCGGTGCCGATGGTCAGGATGTTGGGGTCAAAGATGATGTCGTTGGGGTTGAAGCCCACCTGACTGATCAGCAGGTGATACGCACGAGAGCAGATCTTCACCTTCTGATCCGTCTCTGTCGCCTAGAACAGACAAGTAAATACACACGCGGAAGCTGTCAAGACTGCTGTCACATGCTTTCATCTCAAAATTATATCATGAAATATTTCAAGATTATTTAAAGGATTATTTATTCTACGTGTCAGCATTTTTCATTTTATATAAGTGTTAAACAAGGTTTCTTGCACCAAACTGTCTCTCTGACCTTAACAATTGTTTTTGCTACTGTAGCATTAAAAATTAAATGACCTTTATTTTATAGCATATGTATATAAACATATTTAAGTCACGTATTTCATAGGCCATATTAACAGGTAACAGTATTCTTGCAGCACATTAGCAATGAATCCAGCAGGTTATTTTGAAATTTTAGCACTCAGATAAACACAAATATTATCTGAATATGCATATGACGCAGTGTCGCTGTTCGAGGTCAGTGTGATCTTACAAAATAACAGTGAAACAAGGTCAGGTGTCTCTAATATCTTGTTTATATCTTTCTTTCTTACGTAAAAGACAAAAGAAGATATTTTGAGAAAATGCTTTTTTTTTTGTCCATACAGTGAAAGTCAATGGCGTCCAATATTGTTTTATTCCCAAATCTTATTCAAAATACCTTCTTTTGTGTTAAAAAATGTCATGACAGTCCAAATTAACTAAGCAAAAATAATATATAAACCTGTTTAAAAGACAATTACTGGCGTTTTCTACTCAATAATCAGACAAATACTTTCTAGTAAGAAATAATTTTGATAAAATACAAAAATCGAACTGGAAACTGACAGTACAGTGGGATGAAACAGTAACCCACCTGTCCATCTTCATCAAACGCCATGACGACCACAGCGGCGCCGTAGCGTCGGACCTGTCGCGCCCGTCGCAGGAAGTCCTCCTCGCCCTCTTTGAGGCTGATGCTGTTGACGATGCATTTGCCCTGACAGCACTTCAGACCCGCCTCGATGACCGCGAAGTTCGACGAGTCGATGCACAGAGGCACCTGCAGCACAGGTCAGGGGTCAAAGGGTCAGATTCTCAGGTTCACCGGCACCACAACATACACTGACAAAAGGTTCAACATGTCTAAAAGCTCATTATTGATTCTGGAATAGTACAGGGGTCACCCATTAGCAGACCACAGTCTGCTTCCTGACACCAACGCTGACCCATCCAGACCACGAGACAACGACTGCAGCGTTTTACCGTTTCCACAGTCTAAGTGAAACACTGACGTATTTTCTGGAATATAAGCTGCAGGGTTTTTTTTTAATGATGTGAAACATGCTGTGACTTGTATAATGATATTAACGTCAAGAATGCAAAACATGCGTAAAGTCACACATTAATGTTGGTGCTGAACGAGAGAGGAAGATCAGCACGTTTATTTGTATATTACATTTACACATACCAGTAGTTCCAGTTGAGGTGCCGAATTAGTTAAGATGTGCCTTTACAATATAACACTTACAGTAAATGTTGTTTATAATGAATGGCACTATAATTTTTGTTGTGGATGGAAACTACAAATTTATAGTGTTTATAATGTTTGTCAGCGTTTTGATTTATTGAATTCTAAATATATGAATAAAATGCCTCTTATATACAACTTACCTGTGATTATTTTCTCTCAACAATTACATTTTGATCCAGTGCCACTTATTTTCCAGAAAATACAGTATAGGGACTGGAGCTCTTGTGACTTTAACTAAACACTCCTGTCATGGTTATTATGAAGTCTCACCTTTGCGATATCGGGTTCAGATGCGATGAGGTTACAGAAGCGAGTCATGGCAGCGGCTCCGTCCAGCATCCCCTCGTCCATGTTGATGTCCAGAACCTGAGCGCCCATCTCCACCTGAGCTTTAGCGATGCTCAACGCCTCCTACACACACAAATGATGATATGGGAATGTTACATGGATAAAGATGATCTAGATCTCTCTGATCTGGTTAATGTGCATCAGATGTTCTCCAGCAGTCTGTCACAGGGCTTTGCATGCATGTTAGGATTTTCAGGCTTCATATCACCTAAAAATACCTCATAATTTCCAGCCATGATGAGTTTGGCAAACTTGCGTGATCCAGCGACGTTACAGCGCTCACCGATGTTCACGAAGTTTGTGTACGGACCGATCCTGAACGGCTCCAGACCTGACAAAAACAACAGCATAGACTTGAACAATTACTATTATTAATTTACAATTATTATTATTGCAATTAATGACAGGTGAAAAGCAGACGCACCTGACAGCAGCATATAATCATTGTACACGTCTGTAGGAGGAACTCTGGGTTTGACGTGACGCACGCTTTCAGCAATTGCCCTGAAACACACACACAGAGTTGAGTTCAGTAATCTTGACACTCACACACACTCTGATCCAGAGACGTCAGGATCAATGGTTCACGCACCGGATGTGATCGGGTGTCGTTCCGCAGCATCCGCCGACAATATTCACCAAACCGTCCACAGCAAACTCCTGCCACAAACAACATGGGAAAAGCATGTTTAATGAGTCCGAGCAGAGATTCTGATCACCACACACATTCACAGGGTTTGTGTAATGCTGAATTACCTTTATATGAGAGGCTGTGACGTCAGGGGTCTCGTCGTAGCCTCCGAATGTGTTGGGAAGCCCTGAAAAAGTCAACATACAGATCAGAGAACATACTGACTTTATTTAAAATACAAGTATGTGACACAGTATGGGATAATAATCATTCCAAACATTTATCAGATCCGGTCATCAGCTCACCTGCGTTCGGGTAACAGATGACAAACGCTCCAGTGCTCTTTCCTATTGTTTCAATGAACGGACGCATCTCAGTCGCACCCAAAGCACAGTTCAAACCAATACTGACAGACACAGAGAAAATACAACACTTACAAATATAAATCTGTAACAAGAAAAACTGAAGATAGAAAGTGTAAATCGACATGACAGGAAGGGAAAAAAAACAACACAATCTGTGACAGACTGATTCTCACCACAGTGGCTGAGCGTGAGACACACTAATGATGAACGCTTCACCCGTCTGACCCGAGAGAGTGCGGCCGCTCTTATCGACGATAGTGCCAGAGATCTACACACACACACACGCGCACACACGCACACACACACACAGATCATCTGTCAATGAACACATTCATGAGGAGAAACAGACGTGAAGATCAAGTGAGCGCTGAACACTTACAAACACTGGTCGAGGTTCATAACACTCCTCAAACAGCCTGTCAATGGCAAATAACGCCGCCTGACAGAAACACAGACGTCACTGGATGATTATATAGAAATAACAGAAAAAAGCATGTACAGGAATCCAAACATCACCTGTTGCTTTTCCACTGTGATGTCATGCACTTATAATATTAATTTAACTAGTAATTTAGTACTGCTAGTAATCATAAGTGGTTCTCAAGCTTTTTGACTTGTTTTTGAATGTTTTACTTTAAAAAAAAGAATGAAAATAAGCACTTGATTTTTAGTTGTTTTAGCTTATTTAAATGCTTGTTTTGTCTTTTTTAAATGAATTTAAAGACATCTTGAAGTTCTGGTTGAGATTCACTGAAATATATATGTAAAATAAATAACTGACAGTTTATAAATTCATTGATTAAAGTAACACAATTTAATTTTATGACCATGTAATTTCATGGAAATTCATTTTTAAATAGTGTGTTTTTGTAACGTAATAGTTTGTTAAAGTTTACATAATGTACGTTCTTGTGGGATAATGTTGTAGGAGCTCTCTTTAATCCAAAATAAATTTCTCCTATGGGTGACAATGACCTTGATTTTATTAATCATCATTAACATTCCAGTCATAAAACACAAAAACGTCCTCACTGATGTTCAGATGAAGGTGGTTTGTGTCAGACTGCGTGACAGTTTTGCTGTACCTTTGCGTTGGCCGTATCAAAGATGGTTTCCACCAGCAGAACATCAGCGCCTCCATCCAGCAGCCCCTTCACCTGCTCCGCATACGCCTCCACCAGCTCATCAAATGCTAAACACACACACGTGATGAACAGCAGCACACCGGATCTGTGTTCAGAGTTCATTCTCAAACATGCGGTCAGTCTTACTGATGTTCCTGTAGTCGGGTCTCTCCACTGATGGCGACACAGACAGCGTTTTATTGGTGGGACCCACAGCTCCTGCTACAAACCGCTTACAACCTGTCAACAACAACAACACCACCGTCACCTGACGACCCAAACACCACACCATAAGCAGAGACGGACATCTGTATGACCTGTCTGTGCTGCGACATCATCAGCCGCTTTTCTGGCCAGTTCTGCAGATGCTTTATTCAGCCGATACGCCTGAAACACAACAACTATCACAGTTCACTCAATGAATCCACAAATAATCAATAATCATTTCATGTCAAACTAATAAATAAAAACCAAACTATCACCAGTTCCTCCATGCCGTAGTCGGCCTGAGCGATGCTGGTGCTGCTGAAGGTGTTCGTCTCGATGATGTCGGCTCCAGCCTCCAGATACTCCTGCAGACACGCAACACACGACATTCACACACACACATTGTGTTTCCATGTTGTATGGGGACATTCCATAGGTGTAATGGTTTTTATACTGTACAAACTGTATTTTCTATCGCCCTACACCTAAACCAAGCCCTCACAGGAGACTGTACACACTTGATTTAAGGTTATTTGTACTGGAAACAAGACAATAATGCAGTAAACCCATCAGTTCACACAGTTCAGGCCACAGAATCACACTCACCCTGTGGATGCTGTAGATGACGTGCGGTTGGGTAATGCTCAAGATGTCGTTATTGCCCTTCAGACTCTTGGGATGATCTTTGAACTCTTGACCTCTGAAATCTTCCTCCTCCAGGTTTCTCTGCTGGATCATTGTTCCCATTCCACCATCCAGCACCAGAATCCTCTGCTGCAGGAGACCCGTGAGCTCGTTCCGGAGAGACGCCGCTCTTCCTGCTCAACACACACACACACACACACACGCACACACACGCACACACACGGGGGGGGCTTTGTGTGAGCATCAAGTCAGCAGGTTTTAATCCAACGCGATAACAGTAACTAGCACTGCAAAAAAGAACATCCTTTCAGGGTCAAAATGACCGCAACACAAATGACACACATGCACTACTGATCAATAACAAACCAATGTGCACGCGCACACACATGACCTGTTACAGGTGATTAGAGTGAGAAAAGACTGACACTGCAGTTTTAGACTGATCCATATCTTAAAAGATCAGTTTCTCTGACACTCAAGAGCTCAACGCACTGGATCCTGATCAGCTGTCATTCACTGCACATTTACCACGACTAGTACGTCTCTATAAACAATACTAATAAAATATATTAGCATGCCAAAATAAACAAATTTAACGCTAATTTGCATAAGCAGTGCTCTGAGCACACTGACACGAGTCCTGTCATTCGGCTGATGCAAACGGTCATGAATCCACCTGTTGCATCAGAACCGATCCGGATCAATCATCTGAACTCACCGGCTGCCGAACTCTGATGAATCGTTGGCGGCATCGTTCCGAACGAAGTCCTGACGCGACCCGAAACAACCCGAATTAAGACGCTTAATCGCAGCACTATGCGGTCAGACCAGTTCTGCTCTGCCCATAAACACCGTCAAACTTTCTTTTGGAAAAGTTTTGTGCACGGCACACGTGTTGAAGAAGTGCGCGTGCGCAGTCTGACACATGCACTACTGCGCATGCGCGACTCCTGGTTGTGCAAGTTACAGAGCTCTGCTAGAGCACAGCTTATATAAAACTTAAATAATATACGTATAAATATTCTTATACTCCCATTATAGTGTGAATTTCTTAAAGCAAGCTAAGGAGAATTAATGTACATTTGTTTGCCAGGCTTCTTTTAAACTTATGTCTAATTAATTTCATGTGATAGGATGTTGTGTGTCTCTAACAAACAGTAAACACACAATACTTTTATTTGTGTACATTTGTTTTTGAGGATTTTCCTGAAGGAGGAGGCTGTGTCTCCAGTCTCACACGTCCAGTCCATAAAGGAGACACAGAATGATCAGAGAACATCTGAGAGATCAGATCACCACCACAGATCATTCACAACCCATATGATGATCAGTCTGATCTTTGACCTTCAGCACAGGCAGCCCTAGCACATGTGTGAATCAGCACATGGATAAAGTTCAGCTGCCGACACACACGCACACATGTATGATCCCATTATTTACACATCCTTACTGTATAAAATGTTGTGTATTTAATGGGATGATCTTTGTATTCTTACCAGCAACATTAAACATTTTCAAATCATACCATTTGAAAATTCACATTTGAGGTCTGACTGCGTGACGTATGTTATAGATCACAGTCTTTAATAATTTAATACTGACTGACCCTGTTTGTGACCTTTGACCTTTCCTGTAGTTGTAGCTCCCCATGATGACGGGAGTCACTTTGAATCAATTGAACCGATGCTCCACTAAATGATTCGCTGTTCTAAAAGATCGAATCGCACTGAGGACATCTGCTGGTCAAACACATGTAACACACAATGAAAAAGACAAACTAATGCTAGTCTCACAATATATGCAAAATGTCATCATAGTTCCAATCATTTTCTAAGACTCTGTGGTTCAGTTTCATATTTAGGTACTTTTTTTGACGTAGTCAATAAAGATATGCTGCACATGAACTCGAAAGAGAAAAACATTATGAAACAGAACTGATCCTCATAAAACATTACACGTACATGTACAGCAGGTGACAGTTATTTAGACTGAATGTTATATTGTTTTGATTTTTTTAACCTCCTCAGTACTTACATTTGCGCCTCTGTGGTGAAATACTGCAGGGTTTTGTGTCTGAATTCATAAAGTGTAAAAAACTTTTAAAAACATTGAAACATAAAGTGAAAATTAAAACATTTACAGTTTAACAGTGAAATGTTACGTTAAATGTGTGTGAAATCGACCACGAACGACTTTCCCTCAGCGTCTTTTGGCGGGACGGAGCTCACTGGGGCGCATGCGCAATTAACAACAGCACACGACAGCGATTCATTCCTAAGGATTTGTTCAAAAGTACCGATTCCTTCATGAACATGCACATGTTTTTTATTGTACGGCCTTTAAATGTATGTGTATTTTAAAATGTATTAGAGTAACGAGAATCACTATTAAGAATAATAGCCCAAAAATAAAGTGTTTTTGTCAGATGAACCACTGATGAACTCTAATTATATGTTGTGTAATTACGGAACAAAAATGCTTTTAGGTGAGACACCCCAGGTGAATAGGGTTTGGGAAAAAAAACCTTATATCACCATGCTAATAGTTGATTGACTATATTAAGAATTTTTTGCATTAGAAGCTTTCTGAACCTGTACAAATATGCGCTAATTTACATACAATTTTTGTTTAATTTTGTTTACATAGTAAAGTTCTTCCAGAGAGGATTTTTAAATTCTCTTTTTATCACTTCATAAATAAGAAAATACTGTTAAAAGACTTTCTAAAAATCTGTGTGATTACTTTATGAACAAGTAAAACCCTTCAGAATGTAGATGGGAGGAAAACTAGACTAAAAGAAGATTTTTCTTTAAAATCTCTAAATCTGCCCAGTGCATGAAAGAACTCTTTTTGCTTTGCTTTACAAATACAACGAGGGCCATCATTTTAAAAATCCACAAGTAAAACGTCAATTATTTCTGTGGAATAATAATTCTGCTGCAATGATTAGCCGTTTTCAGTTGCACAGGAAAAAACGAGTCAGACAGAAGATGAGAGAGCAGATGTGTTTTTAGTTTAATGTTAAAGCCGTGTGATTCGCTCTCCTCTTGTTCGGAATCACCTGACATCACAAATGAGGTACCAGATCACAGGGTCAACATGTCAGTAAACTCTTACAGGCGTCTTCATGTCTTTCCTCACAGTACAAGAGTCTGATGTCTGTAACACAAGGGTCAGTATCCACTGAGAGAGAGAGAGAGAGGAAAGACATAAATAAATACAATCAAATGAACAAACGCACACGTGTCGCTGCAGGGCAGCAGAGCGAGAGCAAAGAACAGAAGGAACAGAAACACTGGTGAGAAATGTGCACGTCTTCATACTGAATCGCTTAGTGTGAGAAAATCATAAACTCTGATTCCTGCGATCAGATTCAACCCCTCTAAAGAATATGTGCTTTGTGTAAGTGCTCATTTAATACGCTCTTTTATTCTCATCATTCCATACCGAAAGAGCCGCATGCAGCACGTCTAACGTACGAGGGATACAAACGTACGGTTTCGCCGAAGAGAAATTCAAAAAACAAAATTCATTTGACTAAACACAAAGAGATTCAGCCCTCGCTGTCGTTGGGGGGGGGGTGGTCGCGTTGCATTCTGGGAAAGAGGNGGATACAAACGTACGGTTTCGCCGAAGAGAAATTCAAAAAACAAAATTCATTTGACTAAACACAAAGAGATTCAGCCCTCGCTGTCGTTGGGGGGGGGTGGTCGCGTTGCATTCTGGGAAAGAGGGCGTCTGTAAAACAGTGTTGAAATGGTTTCGGGCGGTCACTCGTCTTCGTCGTCCTCCTCGTCCTCGCCGTCGGAGAGCGCGGGACACGGCCGCATCTGCCGGTATCCGTCCAGCCATTTCTCCAGCATCTGCGTGATGAGCGGGTGATGTCTGCGTCTGCTGCTCTTCTGCATCGCCGCCAACATCCCGCCGTCAGTCACGCAACAGTCCAGCCAGTCCCTGAGCAGACGCTCCTGCTGCTCCTCGCTGCCCATCTGAAAACACACACACACACACACACACACAATCAGCCGTCAGTCTAAAGCCCTGATCGATGAACAACTTGCGAGAGTCATGCTTTCACTGTTTTTAGTCAATTCTCTGAAACGCACTGCACAGAATCATGACAACCAAATGAACAGATATAATAAAACAAATACATATGGGTCATTCCGTGTCAACTTAACCAGAGGTCCCCGGCTCAATTTTTGGATTTTGCTAATATTTTTCTGAAGAAAGACACACATGTATAGTGATGAAAGCCAAAATCTTAAATGTCATGGGTGAATATCAACTGAGTAATCCACTATTTTGTAGAGGATGTCAAAATGGCAATTCTCAACTTAGATTCAGAGTCAAGTTACAGGGGGGTAAAAATGACTTCAACAAAGATGGCAGCATGATTATCTTATTTTTACACAGAGATTGGTGATTAGTAAAATCTGCTGACTTTATCAATCTTTGTTGCATTATGTGCCAATGGTGACCATTCAAAAATGGTGAAACAGCACTTTTCAAGTTTTTCTCCAAATTTTGCATGCCTGTAACTCAAGTATTAAAGATATCTTAATGTCCTTTTAGATACTGGGTCTCAGCAAACTTTCATTTTTGCATCTTCATTTTTAAGGCCCTACATGGTTCGGTTCCAGAGATATGGGGCCTTACACTGACCAACACTTGGTTTTCAACCACTGAAAATGGTTTTCAACCCATATCTTTGGGACTGAATGATACAGGGCCTTGAAAATGAAGATTCCAAAAGAAATGTTTATGAAAAACTAGAATCTAAAATCATACTGAGATATCTTTAATATTTACTGAGTTACAGGAATGTGAACTTTGGAAAAAGAATATTTATGGCACTCAGACAGGTTTATTCAATGCAGTTATCTTGACAGAAAGAAACGAGACACATCTCTAGTTTTAACATTATTTGTTCTTCAGACATTCCTCTTTAAAAGAAAAAGGTCTCATATTTTTGCAAACTGACCCACATTTGTTTTTTGGCCACTGAAAATGTGTACATTTTACAGATTTACCCCTGGAGCCATATTAAAATTCCAATATCTCTGGAACCAAATCTGATAGAGCTTTAAAAATGAAGATGCCAAAAGGAAGGTTTGTTGAGATCCAACATCTAAAAAGGCATTAAGATATCTTTAATATTTCTTGAGTTACGGGCAAGCAAACTTTGGGGGAATACACGTGAAAAGTGCTTTTTCCCCATTTCTGAATGGTCACCATTGGCACATAATGCAACAAAGATTGATAAAGTCAACAGATTTTACTAACAGATCTATCAATCTCTGTGTAAAAATAACATTATGATGCTGCCATCTTTCTGAAGTCATTTTTACCCCCCTGTAACTTGATTTTCAGGTGAAAATTGCCATTTTGACCCCCTCTACAAAACAGTGGATTACTCAGTTAATATTCACCCATGACATTTAACTTTTAGGCCTTCATCACTATACATGTGTATCTTTTGTCAGAATAAATATTAGTAAATTCAAAAATTTGAGCCGGGAAGTTTTTAAAATTTGTTTGATATGACACAAAATGACCCATATGCTAAATTAATTATCTTTTATTGTGGAAAATCCATGGTAGTATAAAAGACCTGCAATGCAGATTCTGGGTAAATGCAGGGAATTTTGCATCTAATCAACCCTTTACTCAAACTTATTCAGCAGAAGTGTTCACCTCTTGTGCTGACAGGAAGTGAATCTGCAGTAGTTTCCTCTCACTGTCCACCAGCGGGAGGAAGGTCACGGTGACGTCGTCGTCGGTGTTGAGGTTGGCGCCTGCGCCGCGATTATCGTAGCCGTCGGTTTCCATACCGACCAGAGCAGAGAAGTGACCTCTCGTGTAACCGAGAGCGATGGGACTTTTCCAGCAGAAGCTCTGTTCCCATAGCAACGGCAGGTAAACACCTGGACACACACACACGGCGGTGAGCCACAGCTGTCCATGTGACAATAAAAAGCTCTTGTGATCGTCTCTCACCTTGAAATCGAGTGTAGCCCAAAGTTTCCCCACGGAAACTCTTGTAATACTTCACTCCGTAAACGATGATGGGCCGCCGCAGGATATGAGCCAGAACAAATATATGAGTCTGCTCCAAACTCGCTCCGGGCTGCAGCCACAGAAAATGGGAAGATTGACGTGATTCATGAACATTCAAAGCCTCGATTACAGGATTTAAGAACTGATCTGTTACTGTGATAACAGCCAGTGTAGTGCGTGTTTAATTCCAGTTCAAGTCCTAATTCCTATGTTTAATTCCTGTGTTTAAAACACTATTCTGAAGATATTTCTAGTTGAGATCAGGGTGAAACCTCTATGAATCACATTAGAATAGAGTGAGTCTCATAAAACAAGACAAAAACATGAGCGGATCATATTCACCCAAAATTAAAGAAAAAAAAACAAGAACTGCTTAAAATTACATTTTTACATAAAGGATGCTTAAATTCTACATCAAGAACTCAAATTCTGCATAAAGAAAAAAAGAACTTAAATATGACAGAATAAAGCATATTTTAGGCTTTTGCATCGAAACCTTATTTGTGTTGTGTTGTATGTAGGGCTGGACGATATGGCAAAAAAAAAAAAATCTCAATGTTTGACCGATTCTTGATTTTTTCACGATTTTTAACCAGACAGCTTGAAAATGTAACTACAATATGATTTGAGTAACTTTTTCTCTATTAACTCGCTAGTTCAAGAAAATTCTATTCCAAATGCACCACACATGATGTAAATGGTAAACAAATCACTTGTTAAACATCTTTGCAGAAAAGATGCATGAACTATAACTACATCTTGTACAAACTTGTCTTACACATATTATATGTTAAGAAATAATACAAGGGAAATGTTTTTTTAAAAAAAAAAAATCTCAAAAGTCAAGGTACTTCAAATTCAAAATGACTAAAGGTATAACACCAGACTATTATAACTATAAATGTTCTGTAAAAACAATGAACAGCAGCTTTCAGCCTGACACCATGATGCAAACATGAAATATCAGGTTTCATATTTGATTGCGCTGCTTTTCTGTCGTTTATTTGATGTAAACATGGGCGTGTTTGACTGCTGCGCTCGCATCTCTTGCAGCTTCTCATGCAAGTTAAAAGAAGTTCACTCTCATTTCCTTACATGTTTTTTTTTTATTCCACTGCCTGCATCCCATCTTTGTCAACACAAAAGTGCATTCTGTGTGAACAATATGTGCGTGCCACACGTGAGCGGTTAATCACGTGTACCTACATGCGGTTGGATCGTTTTTTTCTCTTTATTGTTATCAGTAGCATATTATCGAAGTGTCTAATTCTAACATTTGGTAATATTTCTTTTCAAAATCGTGATTCTTTGATTTCTAAAAAATAAAATCATGGCAAAACATTCAATTCGAATTAATCTCTGAAAAATCGCCCAGCCCTAGTGTGTGTGTGTGTGTGTGTGTGTGTGTGTGTGTACCTGACTGGCGAGGTTGAGGATGAAGGTCCAGTCCTCCTGCCACTGTTCTTCTCTCAGAGAGAAATGAAGCCCAAAACTCTGAGAATACCACGATTCCCACTCCTTCCAGCGCGAGTAGAACCTGCACACACACAAAACGCGGATCCAAATATGATACAGCGCGAGAATCTGTCCATGTTGTGCACATGAAGACACTTCACACACACACTCTCAGATCCTGCACACGTGTGTGTGTCTCACCAGTGAGAGCAGTCGTGTAAACTGTCATGTAGAGCTTTTCTCAGCACAGAGTCTTTATCATAGATGCCCCACGTGGCCTGTAGAACGGAGTCCAGCAGACAGTCTCCAGCGGTGCGGTTCCACAGAGCGTACAGACGGCTGTCCAGACGTGTGCCCAGCTCCAGAGACCAGTTGATGACCGCAGACTCCTCCTCCAGCTCTGCACACACACACATGGTCAGAACATACACATACATGTGCTGCTGTAATGCACTAGCCTCTCACACCTTACCCTTCTGAACATCACGGTCGAGGATTTCATCAAAAAGCTTCTCCTGAATAGCAGGAGGCAGATCTTCTATATCTGTCAAATGAAGAAACTAACAGTCAAACTCAAGACATCCACACGTGTGTTCATACAGCATTCACACACACTACCGTTCAAAAGTTTGGGGTCAGTACATTTTTATTGTTTCTTTTTTTTTTTTTTTAAGAAATTAATACTTTTATTCACCAAGGATGTATTAAGTAAATAATAAAAGTTTATGAAAAGTTAATAATAAATCATTTACATTGTTATAAAATATTTATATTTTGAATAAACACTGTACTTTTTAAACTTGTTATTCATGAAAGAATCCTGAAA
>JAHKKF010530873.1:0-57454 GCA_019740295.1 Labeo calbasu
GCAACACAATAGTTACTTTCCCTGGTAATTAGTTACTTTTATAATGATGTAACTCTGTTACTAACTCAGTTACTATTTGTGAGAAGTAACTAGTAACTGTAACTAATTACTTTTCAAAGTAACATTCCCAACACTGCCCACAACAACATTAAAATAGTGTAGATTAGTGTACAATGTTTTATATTTATTTCATAGTTATATTAAATTAGATTTTTTTTTTTAAGTAACGCAATAGTTACTTTGCCTGGTAATTAGTTACTTTTATAATGATGTAACTCTGTTACTAACTCAGTTACTATTTGTGAGAAGTAACTAGTAACTATAACTAATTACTTTTTTAAAGGTACGTGCCCAACACTGGTGACTGATCATAAGATGTCATTTGTCACTCTTAAAAGAGCAGACTCAGTGCTGTGCTTAGCCTTAAAAGCGGACTGAAAAGGGTCTAAGATGTTATTAGAGCTTTAATATAGAGTAATGAAATCAAAAAGGCAACTTAGAAATGGGTCTATAGTTATAAAGTTCAGAGGAATCTAGGGTTGGTTTTTTTTTTTAATATTTTTTTTTTTAATATTTTTTTTTTTTTTTTTTTTAAAAACGGTGAATCACGGCAGGCTGGAACTGTGCTGCTATGCAGTGAGGCATTTATAATGGAAAGAACATCCAGTGCCTCCTTAAATGGGTATCAACAGAACAAGTGGTTAATGTCGTTTTAGAAATCACAAATCAGAGTGAGATATAGTTTGAAAAGTAAACGGACTAGAATAATCTGTAAATTATAACTTTTGGGTAAGGATGATAAAATCTGAGACCTAGTACCAACAATCTTGTCTATGAAGAAACTGCAAAATGTCTCAGATCTGCACTTGGAACTAAACCAGATGCAGTGGAGGATTCAACGCTGTGTTTAAAGTGGAAAATAGTCTTTGAGAGAATTTTTTTTTTTTTTGTTTTTGTTTTTTTTCCAATCAAACTGGACAAATAGTTAGCCCTTTGTAAAGAGACAGCTTCTTGGTATTGAGACAGACTAACTTGGAAAAGTTGATAAGAAATTTGCAGTTTGTCCCATTTTCATTTTTTCCAGTTTACCGTTTTATGAAGCTACAAGAATACTTTTTGTGCGCTAAAAACTTTTTATTCAACTTTATGGAGGGTCAGCAAGCTCTCAAAAATATCTTATTTTGTGTTCCTAAGATGAACGAAGGTCTTACAGGTTTGGAACAGCATGAGGGTGAGTAATTAATGACAGAATTTTTATTTTTGGGTGAACTATCCCTTAACATTATAGCTCGCTGAAGTAGTACCGATACAGTTATGCAGTTAATTTAGGAATTTTGAGGTCATTTATACACTGTATGACCAGTACATTCTATATGGATTTTATTCAAAATGTATTCAAAAAATTGCTCTGTGTTAAGGCCTTTCCCATTCCTTTGGCCTGAAAACATCCAAGGTGTGACTTTTTGACCACTTAGATTGAATAAATATGGTTCAGAAAAAAACACTCTGACTGAGAAAAGGGTTTTTTTTTTTTTTTTTTTTTTTTTTAAACAATTAAATGAGTTAAAAATAAAAATATTCTCCAATCACACAGCTGTTCCTGTCAAGTAGTTTTTACAAAGTATTTTATGTTGTCAGTAAAACTCTACTAATATTCTCTAATACCCAGCTCTAATAGAGACTGTGTAGTTGAACTGTTGTCATTGTGGTGTCGGTGCAGTAAATGCTCTGTCATACTGTATCCACTAGATGGCCTACGCGGCACATGATGCCCAGATCTCTGTTGCCCTGTTTTTTCACCTGCTGGGAATAAACACGGAGCCCCGCCTCCCCGCTGAGGGTGAAAACACGTTTGTCCAGCTGGCATCGTGCTGCCAGGGGCTAGTGGATGTGCCCTTCAGGGCGCGCTATAACGGAGAGGGTGAAGAAGGGGAGAGACGGAGGCGAAGCCGGAAGTCCACCGCAGAGAGTCCTGAGTCTGGAGACCAGCAAGTTCCAGACCCACGGCGGAACAAACGCAAACCACTGGGAGTTGGTTACTCTGCCAGGTAATGAAGTGATTTGATTTTTTTCCTGTAATCGGCTGAGCAGCTTTTAGATGGCCTACCAATGTAGTAGTCACAAAAAATACATCTGACTAAAGATGACAAAAGAGGAAGAAGTCTCTAACAGCAAGTGTTAAAGTTTGGGATGATTTTGATCTAAACTTTTGGGACATGACTCCTTTATGTGACTGTTTCAGGAAATCACCCCTTTATGATAACTGTTTCCTTCATGCTCCTGATGGCCAGCCACTCTGCACATGTGACAAGAAGAAAGCAAAATGGTACCTGGAAAAGGGTATAGGAGGTACACAGCGACTTCATACTGCTGTCCAAATGAGGACATTTTAAATGTGTATTAGAAATGCATTTTTCCCTTGTTGTGCAATGTGTGAGTGTTATAAAGCTGTTCACTTTTTGTCCATGATGCAGTTTGCTTATGATGGCAGTAAAACCTCTTATGGGTCATACCACAAAATCTGTGCCTTTTCCACTTGGAAACATTTTAAAATAAAATAAGTTTAATTAATATTTTTTACCTTTCCATGAAAGGAAGACACTGTAAAATGACAAGGAATTATATTGTGCCCTCTCAAGCTATGTAATTTTATTATTTTATGACTCTTTTTCTACCTCATATTTTGGTATTTTTGTCAACCCTGTTATTGACACAAGCATTACTAGACACTATAGTTTAATTAGAACTTATGTGCCACTGAATGATATAGGCATTAGCTCAATAACATACTGAGGGTGACCTTTAAAATGTTTAAATTTTGCACAGACAGTCTTTAAAAACAGGGTCAAACCTAATCTATGTCATCCCTGTTACCCACATGTCAAAACCTGTTACTCTAAAAAGTAATAGGTTGACAGTAACAGGTTTGACAATTTCAAACAAATGCTATTGCTAGTTCACAAAAGCACATATTGTACACTTTGAAATGATTTTACTTGTAGATATTTATTATATTAAATGTAAGAAATAGTCGTTTACATTTTAATTGTTTAAGTGTTGGAATCCTGGTTGAGAGATGATGTAACCTTCTAGAAGTGATGTCACTTGAATGTACATTATTTTGCAAGGGTTTTTTGATGAGGGTTACAGGGCTGACATGAAATCAGAGGACACCAAGTTTTGAATAAAAAAATAAACAAAATAAATATAAATAAATAAAAATTAACAAAAACTGTATAGACATTTGACAGCGCAATAAAGTTGAAATAAGAATGTAAACTTAAATTAAAATAAAACCTAAATATAAATTTAAAATGCAGCTATAAAAAAATAAAATCTAATTAAAATTATTGACAAACTATAATAGTCTATCAGACTATCGGATCATTACAGCACGGAAATGTAGTTTTGTTTTAATTTTTTTTTTAAGTGAGTTTTTATGCCATTCTGTCTTGTTTAGCATTTGTAGTCTGTTCACCCTGTTCTCTAACCTGGAGGTAAGCCTATGGATGAGGCTTGCGGTTCATTAGCCGCTAAAGGGAAATAACAAGAAGAATGACAACATGCAGTAAACAGTAAAACTGTTTGCACTACACACACGTGTGCTCATAGTTAAGATATATATTAATATATTAAAATAGCATAGCATGGTAACACACATCAATTTGCAATATCAAGCAGCACAACGAGCTTTGTACAACTAAAAATAGCTGGACGTGGATGAGACCCATAAAATTTACGCATGGCTGCGCCCACTCTTACAGGAAAATTAAGGTGGATCAGAAAGTCATAAATCTTTTTCTAGTTTTATATACTGCTTATGAAAAGGTTACTACATAATAAAAATACTGATAAGAAAGCTGTTTTCATTTTCATTGAAGAGTTGAAGTGCCATTGTTGTGCCAAATGTCCTGACATGTAAAGTTAATATCAGAAACTAAGGATAATAGTTTGCATATAATTGTCTCACTTTCAAACTGGTTAAGAAGCAGCCATTACCCTTCATTTATTTACCAGAAAACAACCTAAATAATTATTATACAATTGCAAAACAATTATTTTGGACATAATTATTTATAATGTCCATTCTTACCAAAAATAGTGTTTAAAGGTTAACTTTTTACTTCAACAACATTGGGAAGTTCCACCTTATGCTCTTGCATTTGATTAGACCAAAACCACAACGCAAACAAAAATTACGGATTTTAAAAATCGTACACTGGAAATGGAGTGAAAATACAGCTGTATTAGAGTGGTTTATTGACTAATCAGGGGGCTGAATTATCCTTTGTATAATGTCTAATATAACCATTGCAAGTAAAATATGATCTATATGTAATTTAATCTCAGAACTGGTCAGTGAAAGTCCCTTCATAGTCCGGCTGCTGTTTGAGCCGTCGGGCCGTCCAGACTCCCAGAAAGACTACTACCTCACAGCCAAAGAGAACGTGTGTGTGGTGTGCGGAAAAGCCGACTCTTACATCAGGTGTGTCTCATTGTTCCTGTGATTCCTTGAGTTTGTTTTCAAAGTGGGACTCGTTAAAAAAGTCATCTTAACTACTGTTTTTCCATGTTAACCTAGGAAGAACATTGTCCCACACGAGTACAGGCGCCACTTCCCAGCTGAGATGAAGGACCACAACTCGCACGACATCCTGTTGCTTTGCACTTCCTGTCACGCGGCCTCAAACGTGCATGACGGGGTCCTGAAGCAGCAGCTGGCCGAGGAGCACTCCGCCCCGCAGGGCTGCGAGGAGGGCATTCGGCTGCTCGAGGATGCAGACCGCCGACGAGTGCGATCGGCCGCACGGGCTCTCCTCAGCGCCAGCGACGGGATGCCACAATCTAGAAAGGAGGAGCTCCTGTCAGTCATCCAGAGCTTCTTCTGCGACGGACAGCAGGAGGTCACACAAGAGATGCTTCAGAAAGCTGCCGCACTGGAAACCAGGTAGCTTGTTTTGACCAAAACCACCCATGTAGACAGGAGGGGGCTGACAGAAATGTAAAATAAACTATCATTTGTGTTGTTATTATTATGTTACATAAAGATTAGAAATGGTTGCTAGGATGGTACACTAGTCAGCCAACAACTGATGGACATCAGTTAGTTTATTTATTATTTTTGGTTGTGGAGCATTTTGACAGTAACTATAATTAGATAATATTTTGTCAAGTGTGTTTTTGTGCTGGTCTCTTTGCTGGTTTATACCTGTCTGTCTCTGATTTTTTTTATATTCTTCTTATTCTGTTCAGTTTTTCATTGAGGGACAATATTTGCCACCTTAAAGGGATAGTTCACCCAAAAATGAAAATTCTGTGATTAATTGCTCACCCTCATTGCCGCTACAAACGTGTAGAAACTGGGTCGTCAACTGGGGGGTCTCCGGTCGAATCCTGAGCTCGAGATATGCCCATGCGGACCGTGAAGGCTTTTGACATAATGCAAAAAAAAAATTCCAAACTCTAATTTCTAATAAATAATTACATTCATGTCAGGCACATCAAGGTCAGCATTTGGGGGCAGAAGTGCATGCATTGATGAGAGCAGAGAGCAACGCGCCATAAAGCGAAAGTACAAACTGACGACGAGAGATAAATCTACTTCATATGCTGATATTAATTTATTCCCCTAATATTTCTCTTGTGCCCCGATAGTGGGGGGAAAAATGAGAAGAAACATATTTTGGTTGTTTTTAAAAGTCAGTGCTTGAAATAAAGCTCTTAATTTCCTTTGCCTGCAGTGTTAATAAGGGTTAAGAAAGTCTTAATTATGATTTTAGGTGGTCTTAAATGTGGGGACTGAAAGACGAGAATTACAATAAAACTTCAAAAGGCTATCCACTGAATAAATATGAGCCCTGTAGTACGTTTCAAAGTCAGCTGCTGCGCTGCTTTGTGTACTGCCATTCTTAAAGCGCCGCCTGCTGGAAGAGAATGATCTTCCATTTTCAATCAGCCAATATGTCTGCTGTTGTCAAAGTATGTGAAAATTTTCACCAATGTGAAAATCAGTTCATGTTTTTAAGCAGCAAACATGCAGAGTTGTAAATGCAAACTGGTGGATCGACGAGAAGATAATGTGTTGTAAGAATTTAAATGTATTTATATGTTATTTAATTAATATGATACTTGATTGATAATAATTGTTTAAATTAATATAAGAATTGATACTTTTGACTGAAATGTGAAGTTTATTATTTAATAAATTTTTTTTTTTTGTTTTTTTTTTTTTTTTGTGAAACAAAATTTTGACCTGTTAACTAAGCTCACAATTGATCTAAGAGAGAATCGCGATGCAATTGATCAACAAATAAATTGTTTTGTTGCACCCCTAAACTTTATGTTGCCATTCGTATGTTAACGTGCTTACAAATTTGAAGATTTGCAGCTATGAGTTGTGATAGGCTTTGAAAGTTAATGTATTTTTCTACTTCTGCAGGATCTTTAACGAGAGTTACGTGCCGCATGGACTGAAGGTAGTGCAGGCGTATGCCGAGCACGGTCTGCGTGGCCTGATGGAACTGGAGCGCTGCTGGCGGCAACACTTTCTGACCAGTATGCAGCCCCGCCATTTGCCCCCTCTCTGGTCCGTCAGCCACAACCATGACAAATATCTGCGCAAGTACGGTGAGGACCTGCAAATCCAGCTTAACTGACCTCCTCACCACACAAACAGAAAGAGACTTTGCGCAACAACTGCTGGGATAGGAAGGTTTCCACTGCGTGTGCAACACCTTGGTGTCCTCGTCCTATGTCGTTTGAGTGTGTACCAGAGACAGACTCGCCCTAGCCACAGGTAAGCCCTGGTGTTACTTACAGATGAGGGGAAAAAAAAAAAAAACTACAACAAATTGTGGCCCCAGTTTGACTGGGCCCTAAGGGACCAGATGGAGATTGGGTAAGAGACTCTTTGGGGATCGAAAGCCACTGTGGTGAACAGCAGAATGTTAAACTCAAGGATGGTGCAAGAATAGAAATGGTGATAGGTAAAATGGCAAAAAAGCATAATGTGCACACTTTTTAATGTTTAAAATGTTGAAAAGCATTCTCATTTCTCCTGTGAAAAGTAGATTCTACTGTATTTTAACCAGCCCAAACCTGCTCTTCTTAATTCTTAATCATGCATTGAATAAAAGATTCATAGCTTACAATTCTTGCAGGTTTGAGGCCATATTAAATGTGTTTTGTTATGTGTTAAATCAGATACAAAATGGCCATTTTTACTTCTATTTGGAGCTTTATCATTTCTGTCAGGCTGTTTTTTGTTTTGTTGGTTTTGAGGAAAACTCCATTTATCTTTAAGTCTGGACCAAATTGAACACAGCTTGTGTCTGTACTATGAAATGATTGTTCTTAGAGTCAGGACACCTCCAAAACACATCAGGACATCTTTCGGTGTGTGTATATATACCCCTGACACATTGAAGACGGGCTAAAATGATGCTGGTTGAAATTCATTCTTACCCCGATCAAGATTTTGTAGTTCTAGTTTGTGTTGTATTTGCATTTACATTTGCCAGAGAGATTCAGCTCCATGGATGGAAACAAATATAAATGGCCAAATCAAGGACACCGAAGTCTGAGCCTAGCATAATTTAACTTAAGAAACACTACAGCTTTCCTTTTTATTTACATTTGTCCAGATGTAACTTATTAAAAGCTCCTGTGTTTCCTTAATGTCAATAAAAGAAAAAGATTAAATTTCATATGTTAAGACTGGATGAGCTGTCTGGCGGTTGTCTTTTTCTTTCTTTACCTTGTAGATTCTGTATAATATACTGCTGTTTCGCATCCTGAATTATAGCGGTTCATGAAACAGTCCAAAACTCATACAGTTTTACTGTTTATTACTTAGAAAATCATGATTTAATAAATAGTCTATAGAAATGTAAATTAAAAAAAGAGCTTCATTTTTGTCACTTGAGTGATATTGGGTTTAAAGGGGGGGTTAACATCAGTAGTGACTTGTCTAGTGATTCTGACAATCTGGTACAGCAGCTTTAAGGCCTCTTCGATTGTGGCATCAGAACAATCTGTTTTTCAAATGTCAGTTTTGGACCAGTGTCAAGTATGCTACATTTTACAGTATAGTACACACAAAAAGTTTAAATCAAACAAAATTGTTACAAACGTCTTGTCACATTTAGGGCCGGTCACAGTATTTAGTTTGGGTGGCTAAGTGTTCTGAAAGTAGAGTAGTGCATAGCATTTGTCAGGGAAGCAATACATTTAACTTGAACATACAACTTGAGCACAGTATTTGTATCGTACATCAAGTGACAACTAACAGGAAAAAGAAACGCTTATAAAATGATTCACCGTACTACTACTCCATCATACATTTATAAAGTAATCATTGCTGGTATAATGTGAGCATGACATTGTAGTGGATTGTCAAGAAAAAACATTTACAAATAATCCCATAGTCTATAATCCTAACTGAAGTCTATAGTTACTGTTTTAGATTTTGGTGAACAGATACTGGAATAAAAAAAAAATAAATAAAGTTAAACAGGTATTCTACCAATATTAAATGTGTGTTGTTGATTGAAGCACAACCATATGTAACAACCATCTGCTACGTATTGCTTTTTATGCATCTTGTCGTAAAGGAAGAAGTCCACTTCCAGAACAAAAATTTACAGATAATTTACTCACCCCCTTGTCGTCCCAAGATGTTCATGTCTTTCTTTCTTCAGTCGATAAGCAATTATGTTTTTGAGGAAAACATTTCAGGAATCGTCTCCATGTAGTGGACTTAAATAATATATATAATAATAATATATAATTATATAATATATATATATATATACTATTTTAACCTCAAATGCTCCTCTTGTCTAAAGTCTGTGATGCATATGCGAACTGTGTAATCTGGGTCAATACAGTTATAACTCCCGTCTCATTTCCTTCTCCAAACTTCAAAATCGTCCTACATTGCTGCAGACGTACCGACCCAGTGTCTACAAAGTAAACATGCAAAGATCATCAAAAAAAAAAGGAAAACAGCGATGTAGGATGATTTTGATGTTGGAGAAGAAACGAGATGGGAGTTTTTTGGACATACCCTAACTGTATTGACCCAGACTACACAGAGTTCACATGCGCATCACAGACAATAGACAAGCGTTTGAGGTTTAAAAGTATATAAATTGACAATTTGTTTAGAAAATGACCGATCGATACCCTTGTTCCTCGGCTGGGATCGTTTAGAGCCCTTTGAAGCTGCATTTAAACTGCATTTTACAATTTCGAACTTGCGGGCACCATAGAAGTCCACTATATGGAGATAATTCCTGAAATGTTTTCCTCAAGAAACAATTTCTTTACAACTGAAGAAAGAAAGACATGAACATCTTGGATGACAAGGGGGTGAGTAAATTATCTGTATTTTTTTGTTCTTGAAGTGAACTTTTCCTTTAAACCACAACTGGAATCGTACAGTTCATTGCAGTGACAGAATAAGTCATACATTACATCTGCCATTTGATCAGTGGAGGTCCTGATATGCTTTACATTTTCGTTCTGCATTAGGATAATGCATTTATGAAATCTCATTGGTGCTTAAATTGGTTTTGCTGGTGACTTAGAATGAAATGGGTTATATTTTCTTTGGGGGTAAACAAGCGGAAACCGCCATCATTCTCCGAACTGTCTGCGCATACAACACGAAGGCTGCTTTCACACTAGAGTTTTATAGTGCAGACCCAAATCTGCTTGACGCCAGTTTGGTTCATTTGGCTGGTGTTTTCTGAACTTGAGTTAGGACCAAGCAGTTTGCCTTGGTACATTCTCACAATTGCTGTATAAGGCAGTTTTTAAGGCTGCTAGGCCAGTTAACATCCACATGAACTGTACCCCAAGCTGCCGTTTTCAAATGTACTCTGGTTTGCTTCTTCAGCCACCCCAGAGTTTGGTAAAGAGCTATTAAAAACATCCAAACAACATCAAGCAAACCTAAGTCTCCATCAAAAGAGAGAGACACATTCACATGAAAAATGGCATATACATATAGCCAAACTGCACTTGTGTTTTTAAATTTGTCTTAAACTGATAGAAGACTATAAATTAGTATAATGCATCTCCACAAAAAGGTTTTTCAAAGATTCAAGAAACTTCCCAGATTCTGTTTACTCTATTTACACAATAAATAATAGTTAATAATTATGACCACCTTCCTTAGGAAAATTAATAAATAAAAATTAGTCTATGCTGAAGGTGGAATGCAGGATGTGAAAGACAAAAATCCTGAATCTTGAGGCTTTTCCTTTCTCAAGTGCTCAAGTTGTCTCATAGTTGTCCTTCTAGCATGCTGCTGACTGCCTGATCCAGTGCAAGAGGCTGTTGAATCGTGGGTTTAACCCCTGCTACAGAACCCTGCAACCTTTGCAGCTCCAGGATGCTGTCTAAAGCACTTTGCAGGTGTTCACTTAGTTCTCCATCTTCCACTAATGCAGGCAAACTGTCAGGCTCTGCTGCAGAAGCAGCCAGCTTGTTCCTTTTAAGCACTGGAGTGCACTGCTCTTGCACCCTTGGAGCTACATAGTCTGGCCCGGCCACAGAATCAGAGAAGTTCTGTGAATCACTACCGGTCCTAAGTGTTTCCATGTCAAGTTGCAAATTCAGTGTGTTTAGCTGATCTGACTTCTGATCATTTTTGTTCTCTGCCACATTTGACAAAGGAGGCTTGAGAGATTCATCTTTCCCGTGCATGGCTCCTCCCTTGGTTAACTGGCCGCTGTAGTTTCGTTTATAACCAGAGATGGCATGCGAGGCATCACATGAGTTGTGGATAACTTTGCGGGATCCTGACTCTTGTTTGATTGTGAGGCGTATTGCTCCTTTGCTACTGGATCGATATGTCTTGAGGCCAGGAGGTCTATCGGATTGCAAGGTCCATGATGGTGGAGACGGAGGACAACCGGCAAGGCCAGTCTGGGCTGACGATGAGTTCTTGGGCCGGGACATGAGGAAGGACTCTGCTGAACCACCAAAATAATAAAACCTGTTCACATTTCACTGTTTCAGGTCAGAGTTCATGTAATCTGTGGCTGTAATTGCAATACTTTATAACAGAGTTTCTCAGATCTGAACCTGGAGGACCACTGCCTTGCAGAGTTTAGCCTAATTAAAGACACCTAAGCAAGCTAATCAAGACTTTCAGAGTTACTAGAAAATTACAGGTTTATGAGTTTGACTGGGGTTTGAGCCAAATGCTGCAGGGCTTGCTGCATTTGAGGAAATCCTGCTTTACAGAATTGCATGAACAACATGAAAAGAAACTAGTGAGAAACAAAGGCACACAAAAGAATCCTGTGTCTTGTTACCTGGATCTCTTCTGGCTCTGCGTCTGTCCTCCGCCAGTGAGACTCTTTCTGACTGGAGAAACAAACGCTCTAGCATCACCATCTCTGCTGATGGGCTCTCCTGCTGAAGAAAGCAATAACAACCCAGACCTGGCACCTCTTATATTTCAAAGAACCAAAATGTTTAAATATTCAGAACAATGACTTTGGTCAGTGATTCTGGATTAGATGGGTGCATTAATTTTTAATAAATTAGGTCATTTGTTACCTGGGATTCAGCCAGAAGTAGTTTCCTAGACTTGTTCAGCATATCTTTGATTCGTTTCAATAGAACAACTGAAACACACTCAAACTGCTTGTCCACTGCACAAAGAATGATGGATATTCTCATGTTTAGTTTACTGTTGCGTCCATTACAAGACAATTTTATACAAAAATGTCAAATTTAAACTTCCTCATTTGAGTCAAACCTGAGATAAAGTCATCCTGGCTGGGTAGAGCTCTAGCACAAGTATGGTAAGGTAACAAATGTCTCAAAGCATCCTCCACTGAAACAAATGGAGCCGAAGTGTTTGGGTTGAGAACAGCACTGTGGTCCAAAAACAGTTGCTGTTTGAACCTGCAAATGCACATACAGGGCATTTCTATTTTAAAGTAGTTTCCGTGTACAATAATAGTGACTTTGTGGATGCCTTTATTTGTTAAAAATCTTTTTATTGTGTTTCAAACATTTATTGGGTATCTCACTATGGTATGCCATATCTTGCTCTTCACTTCTAGTGGAGTCTAACTTTACAATAGGGATCTCCAACCCTGTACCTGGAGAGCTACCATCCTGCAGATTTCAGTTACAACCTTGCTCCAACACACCTGTCTGTAATTATCAAGTAGCCATGAACACCTTGATTAGCTAGTTCAGGTGTGTTTGACTGGGGTTGGAGCTGAAATCTGCAGGACAGTAGCTCTCCAGGAGCAGACATGGAGACCCCTGCTTTGCAACATCTGCTTGCTGACATTAGTGAAGTGGAAGTTGAACAAGAGAAGTTTAAGATGCTAATAGTCCTTTTCTGCTGCATGGACAGTGAACATGATGATGATGATGATGATGATGCTGATGATGCTATCCTTTCCAACAGATATTCAGGCCAGCTAGTGCTCAAACTGTTAAGACCCCTCCAGTATTGTGGTTTTCAATCTAATTGGAGTATGTTGAATAGCTCATTATTCAGTGGTCAGCTTCTCAATTGAACCCTGGTGGATTTTTACGAAGATAAGAGACTCCAGTGTTTCTCAGCCCTGTTCACAGAGGCACGCCAACAGTACACATTTTTAAACTCTAATCCAGTTCAGTTCTAGAGAGCCGCACTCCTGCAGAGTTCAGCTCCAACCCTAATCAAACACATCTGAACAAGAAAATCAATGTCTTTAGGATTACTAAGGCTATATTAAATTACTAAGGTGAGTTTTTTTTCCACAGTTGAACTGAACTATGCCATACTGCGGCTCTCTAGAACCGAAATTGCCTACCCCTTGGATTTTTTTAATTTATTTTTTTTTTTCCCCCAAAGATCCAATGAGCTGAAAAAGTGTTTGATTAAGGAGATGTGAAAATTTGCAGTGTTTGAACATGGGTTAAGAACCATTGTTCTTGAGGGCTCATATTCTCACTATACCCTTTTTATATTCGGTCTCCAACCAGTGTTTATTTATAGTATTTATTCTGTTCATAGTTAACATCTCTAGTTTTATAGCAAAGTGTAAATCCTTCTCGTGGTGCCATTTGGACTCAGTATTGCACCCTATATTTTCAATAAATGTATAAAAACTGCTTTAACTCTAATATGAAACTGTCTCAGAATATCTGCATACAGAGGTGATATTCTGCCAAGTTAACTGGCAGAATGAGACACTAATTCTGACTGACCACCTATATCTAGTCTAGGTTTCAGATTTGCCTTACCTATAAGGCCTAATGGTTCTTTTGTATTTCCTAAAAGTTTGTCTTTCAGAATCAGGAGTTGTACTAAACTGAAGTAAATGGTATTGATGAATGGAATGGAGGTTTTCCTTTGGTAGAGAGATTGTCATGTTGAAAACCAGCAAAAAAAAAAAAAATACTGACAACATATATCTAACACATTTTGAAGTCAAAATTGTTACTTTTTTGTGAAAGTAACAAAATTGTTCCTAAAACAGGGATTAGTTCCTGCAGTAGGATTTATATGTAGTGTTTTTATCTCTGAAACACTGACAAAGATGTTCTCTCTAAGGCAGGGGTGTCAGACTCATCTCAATAGTCCTGCAGAAATTAGTTCTAAATTTGCTTTAGTAGACCTATGTGTAGTTTACAAGTAATCCCAAAGGACTTGATTAGTTGGATCAGGTGTCTTTAATTAGGGTTGAAGTTGAGCTCTGCAAGACTGTGGTCCTCCAGGAGCTGAGTTTGGCACCCCTACTTTAGGGAAAAGCTTTTGTGGTTAGAATGCATTTTGTTGTGGTCAGAAGTGTTGCTTTAATGTATTCCTTCCCTGGAAAGCATTAGAATACAAAACATTTCTTTGAGAGCCTTGTCTTGACCTTTGCCCACTTTATACTAGGCGCTTCTCCATTACAGATTTGCACAAAACTTTGCAATACTTTATAAATATTGATTTAACAAAAAGTATTGACATGAAATTGCAGCATTTCCATTAACCAATGTTATGCGCATAAAACGTAATTTGTTCCTCTCGCGATAAATCATGGGAACAGATTTTGGTGGGATTTTGACGGATTTTGGCCTTATTTAATCGAAAGAGGCATATGCGTGTGTCTTTACAGAAGCAGCACGGAGAGCCGCTTCAGAAATGTGTGCGGCACTGCTGGTATAAACATCAGCTCCGGTGGCCATGTCGGAGCCATTACGCACTGCAGATGCATGCCGTGTACATAGTCTAAGCATTAATGGCAGGGAAAGCCCCTTTTACTTGAGAGTGGCTATGTATGAAGTGTTTCTTGGAGTTTATAGTACATTGAAGAATGATCATATGACTTTTTACGTTTGCCATGTGACCTGTAAATGACCAGCTCATGCGAGCGTAAAAACTTTTTTGCGATTATATGGGAGTTTTTTGCTAAAGTGACGCATTTACATTAGGCGTATTTTCAATTCGCAATTTCAATTTTCGTATCTTGAAAGGTAATGAAAATGCAGCTACTGTTACATTGCAACCAAAGCCTGCTTTTGTACCCAAGGTTGCAGGGTTTACACCTGTTCCTAGAAACTGACCTTCCTACAAAGTTCAACTCCAACCTTAATCAAAAACACCTGAATCAAATCTTCAGAAGCACTTGATAATTACAGGAAAGTGTGTTAGCGCAGGGTTAAAACTGAAGGAATGAAGCAATCTGAGAACAGGTTTGAGCATTCCTAACCTAAGGTAAGTGCACACTTCATTGAACATTATTGTCTTTTATTCGCCAATCAACCAGTCTGTTCCAGAGTTTCAAAGATTTCATATCTAGTGGCATCTTCACACATACAGTATACACTGTAGTCCATTATGGTATGTAACTGCCTTCGCTGACACTCAGTTCTCAGAATCATCTCCTTGAGAGGTAATTTCACTTTTGTTGTTTTCACTGTGTCTGAGCAGACAGCTACATAATCAGCAAGCAGTGTTGATGCGGAGTTCTGAGCATGGAGAATTGTCTGTATCTTTCAAGTTGTGAGATACCAAATGAATGTTTGAAAGACAACTTTAGGTTACTTGAATAAAGGATAACAGAGTAGGGTATCTGCCCTTTTGCATTTGGCACAGGGAAGAGCATTTCTAGAATGTTACAGAAATACAGCAGTTCATATATGGCTCTTGTGATTGCTGGATGTGGTTGGTCCTCTGACAGGCAAGCCACTGGTGATACCACAGCCAGGGTCGCCGCTAGTTGGGAGAAAAGTGGTGACAATTCTACACGCCCCCAATTTCAACCACAATGCAATTTCCTGCATACCCTAGCTACCTCCCTGCCTATGGCATTTTCCATAGTGAGATACCATGCACAGCTTACATATTTTCAAATCCATACAGATGTCTACATAGAACTAAAATGCTACTAAGTAAATATATTTTTACTTACCTGTGTTGTTTCTTTGCTAGTCTCAGCTTCTCCTCTTTTGGATCCACGATTGAGGTTGGAGTCTGTAACACAGAAGAAATGTTAATAACAGGATATTTCAAATTCAGAATTACCCTGAAATTCAGAATTTCTTCAAATTCAGATATCACATCTTCATTTATAATTGCACTTGGACCTGATTCTTCTGAAGTGCTGAGTAGGTCTCCTTGTCCTGGGCAAGCAGCCTGGGCCCGAGATATACCTTCTCCTGTAATTCATGCTGGTCCAAAGAGATTATCCCACTGTTCCTAGGGACTGTGAGCTCTAATCAGGGGAGGTATAAATTTGAAGTTTAATTTGAAATTTAAAATGCTTTCTAACAAAGACTGTGTTCAATTCTTTTTTTTTCATACAGTGCATCTGGAAAGTATTCACAGTGCTTCACTTTTTCCACATTTTGTTATGTTACAGCCTTATTCCAGAATGGATTAAATTCATTATTTTCCTCAAACTTCTACAAGCAATGCCCCATAATGACAATGTAAAATAAGTTTTTTTGAAATCTTTGCAAATGCTACAATCCCAAACTCTTTAGGCAGTTTTTCCCATTCTTCTTTGCAGGACCTCTCAAGCTTCATCAGGTTGGATGGGAGTGTACACAGTGTGCACAGGTGTTTTCTGATCTCTCCAGAGATGTTCAATCGGGTTCAATCCTGCTTCTGAAAAACATTCCCACAGCATGATGCTGCTACCACCATGCTTCACTGTAGGGATGGTATTGGCTAGGTGATAAGCAGTGCCCGGTTTCCTCCAGAAATGACACTTGGCATTCAGGCCAAGGAGTTCAATATTTGTTTCCAGAGAAATTTTCTCATGGTCTGAGAGTCCTTCAGGTGCCATTTGGCAAACTCCAGGCGGGCTGTCATGTGCCCTGTACTGATGAGTGACTTCAGTCTGGCCACTCTACCAGACAGGCCTGATTGGTGGAGTGCTGCAGAGATGGTTGTTCTTCTGGAAGATTCTCCTCTCTCCACAGAGAAACACTGGAGCTCTTTCAGAGTGACCATCTTGGTCACCTCCCTGACTAAGGCCCTTCTCCCCTGATCGCTTTAGGAAGTGGTTCCAAACTTCTTCCATTTACGGATGATGGAGGCCAATGTGATTATTGGGACCTTCAGTGCTGCAGGAATCTTTCTGTACCTTTCCCCAGATCTGTGCCTTGATACAATCTTGTCTTGGAGGTCTACAGACAATTCCTTGGACTTCATGGCTTAGTTTGTGCTCTGTGGGACCTTATATAGACAACTGTGTGCCTTTCCAAATCATGTCCAAAGAAATGAATTTATCACAGGTGGTCTCCAATCAAGTGGTAGAAACATCTTAAGGATGATTAGTGGAAACAGGATGCACCTGAGCTCAGTTTTGAGTGTCATGGCAAAAGCAGTGATGTACATGTGATTTTTTTTTTTTTTTTTTTTTTTTTTTTTTTTTTTAAAGTAAATTTGCAAAGATTTCAAACTTCTTTCACATTGTCATTATGGGGTATTGTTTGTAGAATTTTGATGAAAATAATTAATTTAATCCATTTTGAAATAAGACTGTAACGTAGCAAAATGTGGAAAAAGTGAAGCCTTGTGAATACTTTCCAAATGCACTTTAGCTATAGCAATGACATTTATCATTACTAATGGAAAATTTGTCTCATTAAAGAATTTACCCGTGTCGTGTTCACTGTATAGCTGCTTGTACTCATGTGCTGTTGACTCTGAGGTTCTGCTGAGATCAGTTAACACATGACTTTGGCCCAGTTGCTCCGGATACATCAACAACTTCTCTGAGGAAGGGCTCTTACTCATTACCAGCCCCTCCTGACACTTGGGGTCAGCACCAAGAGCAATCAATACAGAGGAATCCTTCTGATCTGAGTCTAGAGGTGTTGAGCCCTTCATGGAGTATGTGTCTGTGGTCTTTACAGAGCACTGGTCAATAGGAGATTGCAATAGAATATCGTTGTGCTCTGAACCATGGTACGCTGGTATAAGGATCTCTTCACTCTCACACAATGAAGAAAAGGTCTCAGGTGCAGTCAAGGATGTGAGCGAATCCTCAGCTTCATTTACAGCACTAGAGATGTGGTTGTCCATTTGCACAAGCAGAGTTGCAGCTAAGGAATCTTGGGTGGCTGTCAGTTTAAGTGGATACTGCAGAGAAAGACATATTTTGTGTTTACTGAAGAAGTATAAGATACAGTCCTAATATGCTAATACAGTTCATGTCTGTGTTTGAATGCAATTAATTTACCTCCTCGTGAGAATGTACTAAAGCCTGATTGTGACGCAATGGGTTGTGTTCTCCTTCAGAAAACTGTTGCTCTCCTTTCTGGGTAATCAGCTGGGGGGATAATGACAAAACTGTCTTAGGGGTACAACTAATATCTGGTGGCGACCGTAGTAGAGTTGATACTGGAGAGGGCAGAGAGTGAATCTCTGCTTCCACTGAAGCTGGAGGCAGCAATCTGCTCTCCTGAAGTGAATAAAAACAGTGAATAAATGTATTAAGCAACAAATCTGTTATAAAATACAACAGTGGTTTCAAAATTGAATGTTACATCAAAAAGTGACAGAAATGAACTCACTTGAAATGGTTTGTTGACATTCTCCTGTTGATCTTCTGTTGTTCTCTCAGGCATAAGAACCACTGAATTCTGGGTAAGACTCATCTTTTCCTCATTTTTCCCTATTAGAGCACTTTGGGCTTGAGGCACCAAAGGCACACTTTGTATCAATGACTGACCATTCACTATTGGTATGGTGGTCATATCAGGAATGAGCATATTGGCATTATTAATCAATGTGATCTGGTTTCCAACAGTGTTTTGAACTACCGCATCATGCTGCCCCTGCACTTGAGGTCCATAGGTCCCTGTTAGCTGTGTTGGCATCTGGAAGACTGTAGGAGGTGTTGGCCGAATTGGTAAGGACCCTGACAGAAGAGCCCCTTGTTTTAGGGTGAGCTGTCCAGTTGGGGAGGCAAAAATGGGGCTGAAGTTCATTTGCCTTGGGCGTACAGTCACAATATGAGAACTGTCAACACTGGGTTTATTAGACACCTGATTACTTGGGGTACTAAGAATACACCTTGGAATGCTGGTAGACTGGGACATAGTTGCAGGTGTTTGACTCGGCAGAAAAAATTGTCTCTGGCCCTGAAAAGGATCCTGGGGCTGAATGACAATGGGGCCTCCCTGACCAACCAGAACAGGTTTGCTGACACTTGGTGCAGACTGTGCTTGTAAGGATTGCTTTGAACCAACAGAAGGGGATAACAAGACACTCTGCGACGTGTTTGTTGAGATGAAGGCAAATCCTGGCAATGATTTCTGTCCTGATGGCCTGGGACTAATCTGTACGAGCCTGGGCTGGATGCTTACTGGTAACTTAGGCTGAATGGGTAGAGGAGTTTTTTGTAACATGACCCCTGATGGGGTAATCGTTCTAACGGTGGAGGCCAACATCTGGCGGCTTGTGAGGCTCGGTAGGGTCTTCTGGATAATCATGCTGGTGCTTTGTGCTGAATTAATAGAAAAGGATGCTTCGAGTGGAGGTGTGGGGAAGACATTCCCAGGAAGTAGACTCATTAACTGGGTTCCTGGAGGTTTGAGTGAGGGGCAGCCTGGGCCGACAGCTAACAAAGATGGCTGAGGAGGCTCCACTGCTGTTTGAGTGTCCTTTGGTAAAGAGATCAAGCCAGGAATGGTCAATGGCTTGGAAAAATACGGTGTTGCAGGCAAAGGAAGTGGTGCATCAGACAAGTCAAGCTGGAGAGTTTCTGCTGTTTGGGCAAGTCCTGCCTCTAATGCAAGTGTGTCCTCAGTGATGTCTGCCTCTTGGAGGCTCTGCTGGAGAATGTCACAGATCTCTTCTGACTCTTTCTGCTGTTCAACTAGTTGGACATTGGGATGTTCTTGCGCCTCAGGACCTCCGCTACCTAGTGGTGATGCTGGTGATGCCAGCAGTGCCTCCTCCAGAAAGGAGAGATCCACACAGCCAGAGACAGGAGTGTCCTGAGAACTAGCATCATCTCCTAACAGAGACGCAGGGCTCTGCAGAAGGGTTGCAATAATTATATTAAAGTTTGTTAAACTGTTAAACTAATGCAAAACATCATTTTAAAGCTTAGAATTGAAAATTCATTCTTTTGATTTTAAAGAAGTAGGCTTTGTTAGACAGACAGATAGACATGTTCTGGGAGGTCCCAGATGAAACAAATCTAAATGCTCCCTCTTCCATGGGGAGAGAGGTCTAGACTTACTGGAGTGTCTGTAAAGAGGGATGGCTCTCCAGAGGATGAATTAATGAGTAAGTCTCCACTTGGCAGCTGTTTGAGCAGAAGGGAGGAGGGACAGTTAATGACATGAGGTAATTTTATAGAATGTGTATTTGTACACAAATATGTATAGAAAAATCAAGATTTTCTTCTGTTCTTAAAAATTATCTCTATATGACCTTTTAAGTGAGCAAAGGTTCCAAAATTACCACAGCTGAAACAAGTTTTAAAGAAAGCGCTGTAACAAGTAGTCACTAATGTCTGAAGCCACGCAGTAATATAAGGATCCCTCCGTACCTCATTTGTCCCATGAAGAAAATCATTTAGGGCTTGAGGGTCACTGTTTCAAAGTAAAACATTTAGAAATTAGCATACAGTATGAGCAAAATATATTGCAAGTATTTGAATGTGACTGCTCTAAATATAAGACTTACAAACTAAGAAAATATAATTCATTTGTTGTAACAACACTTACCACAAAACATCAAGTAAACAAGTACCATCTTCATCCTCCATTTCAACTAAACAAAAAATAAGTTGGATTGAAAATTTGAAATTATGATATAACTTCCTACAAGTTATGCTTTGAAAAACCATGCATTCATTATTTGATATTGAATCAAATATGAATCAAAAATGAATCATGGGTCTTGTAATTTTCATAAATTAATAAAATTAATTAAATAAAGGAATTGTGGTTCAGTCTTGTATAGTAAATATTGAGAACTTTTCACTAATAAAACCAAGAGATATGTTTTGAGGCTTGAATTGAGGAACTGATTAAACTGGTAAAAAGAAAGAAGGCTACCGATTAATTTTAAGAGAATAAGCTTATTTGTGCAGTTTTTTTTTTTTTTTTTTTTTTTTTTTTTTTTTTTGGCGGNTTTTTTTTTTTTTTTTTTTTTTTTTTTTTTTTTTTTTTTGGCGGTGATTGTCAGTTCCCAGCATGCTTTGCATGTGGAGAGTATAAGAGAGTAAATATTGAATTGACTAAAGAAAACATCTATACAAACAAGCTTTACTCAAAATCACAGACTTCTGAGAATCAACTTAAAATAAATGACATTGATCAATGAATAACATCGCTAATGATATTAAATTCATTGTGTCATAGATTAAATAATTTAGGACATTTTACATGATTTATTCTGGTAGATTTCATTAAAAAAAATCAATGCTTACAAACTACTCAAAATATTATGTGTAATATTCTTACCATTTTTTAAGTAGATAGCTCATAGCATTTTTACAGTGTGTAAATGAACTTAGATCCACTTAAAAATGTATACAATATTATGGTTCTAAATCTCTAGTAAATAGCTATTATTACAATGTATTAAAGAGATAAAACTGCATTGTTTATATGTAATAATCTGGGTTTGTGAAGTAACCTCACCTTTTGTTAGGGTGGCTCCATTCAGAGCAGTAAGAGAGAGTTTCTGTAGCCTTCATTGACTGGATTTCAGGGGCTGGCTGAGAGAAAACCAGACATTTGGATACATTTTTTTCAGTGGGGGCATTACTGAGTCCTGCAAGATTTGAGAAGGTAAAGATGAGGTGTATAGAAAGTTATTAAAAAGTCATTGCAAGTGTATAGATGTTGAAAATGTACATTTTTGGTCAAATAATCTAAACAATGTAACACCAGAATTGCCTGTTCATTAATTAAATATGGCTGAATTAGCCTGAATATACTGAGTTACACCTATGCAAGTAGTTTTTAAAGGTCATATTAGAGCCTGCAATGTGGAACTTTTAAGTCAAATAATAATGTTACATTTCAATTACAAATTCAATTACAAATTAAGCAGGTTGGTTAAAACGACTGAATTATATTTATAATGTTGCACACTGCTAATCCCTAACACGAAAACAAGTATCAACGATGTGTGAACTGGTTTGGGTGCTACACAGATTTTTTTTTTTTTAGGCTCACTTTTCTGAAATATTTTAAAGACAATAGTTCAGTTTGTCAGTGTCATTCCATCAACTTGAAATGCCACATATCGCTGTTAATTTTAAGATAAATTTAATAATTGAAAGTAAATAAATAAGTAAATAAAATCACATTTTCAAATTTCATTAATATCTATTAAATAATGCAAAAAAAAAAAAAAAAGAAAAGAAAAGTGCTTGGGCTAAATAATCTACATATTTAGAATGTTTACAGTGCAACAGTTTCTTTATAAACAATGCTATAATACATTATATACTACAGGCTCCAATAATATAATTGCATATTTAAGATAATAATAAAAAAAAATATTATGTAATATCAGTTACCAGAATAATTAATATATAACTCGCCTGGACTGTAGTCAAACGCACATCATGAAGCGCATGCCTTCGCATGTTCAGTATCCGTTCATTGCGCAGGGTACAAATCGACACCTTTGCCTCGGTCAAAAACCATTTTGATTTAGAAATGTTCCCTTATTTTGTCTCTCGCTTTGACTTAAAGCGGAGGCGCAGACACCTAGATCTCTTCCAAAGACACTTCTGTCTAATGTTTCTTTTTTCTTTTCTTTTTTTTTTTTAAATTTACGTCCGCATTATCGCTGCACGCACTGGACATTTAATGTAATAAATACAGGCTGACAGGCTGTTTTAGAAATGACTCCTACATTTAGCTGTTCATACCCAGAAATGGCATGCACGGTCACGTTTGCGTCTCAGTGTAAGAAGGAAACACTTGAGGTTTAAAGGGATGCTGCTCAGGACGCAGATCGCAGGAGGTGATGCGGACACAAAAGCTCTTCATCTGAACGCACAGCTGTACATTCATTCCATCATATCTCCTGTGCCGCACTATAACGCGCATATTCTAATGCGGTATTTCGCAGAGGAAAAAGAAGAACTCACCAGCGCCTTTGTGCTTTATTGTCCTTTCAGACGGGCCTGTGCGCCATCCATCCGTACCCACATGCTCAGGGAGGAGGGGGAGACGGGCTCGTGCGGGTGGGTGACAAACACGGAGGTAGAAGAGACAGAAAGCGCGTGTGCATGTGCCGCTCTTCAGTCTGGAGCGACACTAGAACCCAATGAAGGAACCTCACAGGAGCGCGCTGTTTTTCACATGCTCTGAGGCATTCGGAAACGCTGTACAGCATGTTAATATTGACATTGACGGATCTTATTTTGAGATGAGCGCACAGATAAAGTGAATGCAATATCAATAGCCTATTCTGCTTCAGAGACTACTGGACAATGTAACAGCAGTGTCCAAGAGCTCAATGTCACAAAAAAAAAAAAAAAAAAAAAAAAATATAGCCAGATAAACAAGTGCATGTGTTCTGTATCTGTAGTTCTGTGGCAAACGTTGTTCAATTTTTTTTTTTTTTTTTTTTAAATATAATCTAATAGATTTAGATTTTAGACTTTTTTTTTTCATTGTCCTTAAAACTAAAATCATATATTTTCAAAAGGAATTTTTAAATTATCAAGTGAAAACAACACAACCACAGATTTAAAAATAAAGGTTAAATTTGATACGAGGCTATAATATGAAATATGAGGCTATGTAGGGCAGGACATCACATACGTCATACACTACCAGTCAAAAGTTTTTAAGTGGTAAGATTTTTAATGCTTTTTAAAGAATTCTCTTCTGCTCACCAAGCCTGCATTTATTTGACCAAAAATACAGCAAAATATTGCAAAATATTTTTACTATTTAAAATAACTGCTTTCTATTTGAATATACAGTAGTCAATATTTGAAGTGGATCAAAACCTTTCATCAAACTTGTCCTAAAACCAAATTAATACCCATTCTTGTCTTTGATTACAAGTGTGGATCAAAAAAGTTAGTGATGGCCATGAATAGTGATCTGACCAACTTTGGGGTCTCTAGGACCAACTCTATTGCACCACCACCAGTTCAAATATTTTGAAACATTGAAATGGTAATAATTCTTGAACCCCTTGTTCAAGAAAAATAAAACTTACACCTGATTCCTCTCTTTATGATCACATTCAATAGCTTTCATTAAGACTCCACCCATAACAGTAGCGATTATTTTGAAGTTCCTGTACCTGTGCTTGTTGATTTATGCTAATTAGCTTAGCATGCTAATTGATTACAGGCTAACCATTTGCTATACTGTTTAATGTGAGTCTTCAGCTATCATGTTAACCATAAGTTGCATTACCATTAAGTTTACTTTATATGTTACTCTGGTTAAAATGCTAAAGAAGAGCTCATTCTCACACCTAAACTTCTCCTCTGCAGCCTGTTGATTAGCCACTGACTCTGAAACTCTTGTGTTGTGGGTTTGAGTCTCATGTGGTGCAACTTCATAAAGTTATGTGTAATGTTGTGCTGTTTTGATTCCTTTATATCCAGATAAGGATTGTTCAAATCTGTATCCTGGTTTAGAAACAAATGTTTTTATCCATGCTGCGTTCATTGTCATTTGAACTTCTGGTCATTCTAAGATCATTCTCACTTATAATTCTCAACCAACTGTTTTTTTATGTTCATTTATTCTAGTTCTGCTATTTTTGCTCTTGCTGCTCTGCACTGCGTTACAGCCCCTTCGGAGGCTTGGCCCCTTATCGCTGCTTGCAGCTATATTTATTGTTGTTGTTGTTGTTGTTGTTGTTGTTTGTTGTTGTTATCATCAATATTTAGCACAGCTGAGTACATTTTTTTCAGGATTCTTTAATGAATAGAAAGATCCAAAGATCAGCATTTATCCAAAATAAAAAGCCTTTGTTACATTATACACTACACTCTTGAAAATAAAGGTTCTTCTTTCTTTAAAAGGTTCTTCGCAGTGATGCCATAGAAGAAGCATTTTTGGTTCCACAAAGAACCATTCAGTCAAAGGTTCTTTAAATGACCATCTCATTGGCACAAAGAACTTTTTGTGAAACAGAAAGGATTCTTTAAATGGTTCCATAAAGAACCTTTAACATCTAAACAAAAAAGGTTCTTATATGGCATCATGAAGCACCTTTATTTTTAAGCGTGTATACCTTTCAAAAACTTGGAGTCAGTATAATTTTTATAGAATTACAGAAATGAATACTTTTATTTATCAAGGACGCTTTAAATTGATCAAAAGTGATGACAAAATTGTACCCTGCTGTTTTCAACATAATAATAATAATTAGAAATGTTTTTTGAGCAGCAAATCAGAATTTCAGAATGATTTCTAAAGGATCATGTGACGAGTAATGATGCTAAAAATTCAGCTTTGAAACAACAGGAATAAATTATTTTAAAATATATTTAAATAGAAAACAGTCGTTTTAATTATTAAAAATATTTCAAAATTTCACTTTTTTTTTTTATTTTGGATCAAATAAATGCAGGATTGATAAGCAGAACAGAGAAAAAAAAAAAAAAATTCTTGTTTCCAAACATTACTTTTGTATATATTGTTTTAATGCAAGGATATTTGTATAAATAAGATATCCAGAGGTATGACCCACAGAGAGATCTGATCTCATCCTCACTGTTCATAGCAGATGCAAGTAAGTCTAAATCCATAGAGGAACTGTGACAACTTCTTCAAGATGGCTTTTTCATTGTTACTACACTGTCTGGACAATATTTTTTATAGTTTTATTCACTACCAGTTCACTAGTTTGCACAGTTCTGTTGAGCAATGAACAGTTTGTGTTTACAGCATTTGATTTGTGTTATGTAAAAATATAAGTGAAGATTTATTTTTTAAATAATTGTATAATATTGTCAGTGCATCATAGTTCTACAACTAGAACTGGTATTACATTTAGCATGTTTTCATGTTACATGCAGCAGTTGACTGATGGAAACTTTTAGGAAAAGATTAGATTAAAGTTTATATCCTGTGTGGACAACATTATAGTATAGCTGTCATGTTTCAGTTGAAACTAATAATGTTTCCTCCCACTGACTCAGACAAATGGTGACTTACAAAGAGTTTGAAAAAGCCATTTTGGGGGGAGAAATAGAGAATCAGTACAAACACAATAGAGTTCCAGCACCTTCTTTGGCCTCTAAAGTATTTTTTTTTTATAATGCTTTATGCCTTAAACCAGTTAGTAAGTATAATGCAAAGTGCCATGTATCTTTTCAAACACAATGTTCCTTTACGTGTCTCTTTAAAGATATATTATGCTTTATATTAAAAGAGGAAAATTACATTGTCTCGTATTTTAATTGGATAGCAATATATATTAAGTATTGTCTGGTCAATGTGTATTCAGATCTTTGTTAACTCAGGAGATGTTTACCATGCCTTTTTTTTTTCTTTTTTTTTTTTTTTACATTTATGAACCATTAAGCTATGAAATCATTAAAACTATGAATCTTTGTTCTTTTGCTTGCATTGTGTTTCTTTTTACTTTAAAGGTTTTTAAAAAATTCTTAATTTCACTTATTGACCACAGCTATAATGACTGAATGACTGATCAACATATGCAGTCTTACCATTTTGGTTCAAATTAGTCTGTGGGCAGGATGATCAGTCTTTATTACAAGACCTATCAAAGCATCTGAGGTCTGAAATGTCAATAAAGTAAGACATAAAAAATAATTTTCTTAATAATGACAAAATGTATTTATTTATTTTTTGACCTTGTAATCTTTTATCAAGGCAACTTTCTACATCTGATGTCTTTGACCAATGGCAATCACATTCAGAGCTGCCTCCATTCTGGTATGCACCACTCACCCTTCAGTCCTGTAAGCAAGTTCAAAATGTAAAGACTGAACAAATTATTAATCCTAGAGCAGTTCTCCCTGACTTTTAATCTAATGCAGTTTACTGCAGGAAGCCACTTAGCCACTGAAGTAGCCTCTGCTTAACAGCACACTGGTTCATTCATTCATAACAAATTGCAGAGCTTGAAGCTACAGCCTACAAGAACCCAAACAGACTCTTAAATGAACAGTTTACCCAAAAATTGTCATGTTTTTATCAACTGTTTGGACTCTCATTCTGACAGCACCCATTTACTGCAGAGAATCCACTGGTGAGCAAAGTGATGCAATGTTAAAGGGGTCACCGGACGCCTATTTTCCACAAGTTGGTATGATTTTTTTAGGGTCTTAATGAAAAGTCTATAATATACTTTGGTTAAAATTCTCAATGGTAGTGTAAAACAACACCCTTTTTACCTTGTCAAAATTAGCTCTGTAAAAATCGACCCATTCTGAGGGATTGTTCCTTTAAATGCAAATGAGCTCTGCTCGCCCCGCCCCCTCTTCTCTCTGTGGAGTGAGCAGCCTGTTTCCTTTCGTTGCGAAACTTGCTAACTAGCATGTTATTAGGAAAGGTGATTGCAGAGATTCATAAAAAAAGCCCCTTATATTCACTTCTCATGTAGGTGAAGCTGGATCACGAATGATTTGCGCGAACATGCGGAGGCGCATTCCCTTCACAAACAAACGTAATCCACTGCATCTTCAGCGGCTCAGATGTCGGGAGTAAATGACGACCACTATGTTCATTATTACATCCAGCAACACAACACCTCAATCTGAGATATTCTTGTCTAACTTACATCCCTGCCCCAACATCGAAACAATGGAGGTCGGACTGTTACAGCTCATTTAGGGCGGGTCTGAGGCAAGACGCTCATGTCAATCAACTATTGTGGGAGAATGGCTCGATTTGAAAAAGGGGATATTATTTTTACAGATTAATTAAAAACCACTGCATGGATTTTTATCATTATAGGGTAGATGTGTACATACACTGCCAAAACACATTAATGTTCAAACAACATGTAAAAGTGAACTTTGCATCCGATGACCCCTTTAAATTTCTCCAAATCTGTTCCCATGCAGAAACAAACTCATCGACATCTTGGATGGAGATTTTGTTTAATACTCCATACAAAAAATACTGTGGCAGCGTGATACAAGAATTTATGTACCAGGATGTTTACATGGTACTTTGGTTCATGTCCAAAACACCACAGTTAATACTATGGTACTTTTTGGTACTTTGTTGTAGGTGGCATGTATAATGTAAAGTGTCAAAAGTAAGGGTGAGGTGTTCTTTGGAAATTTTGGCGATTATACCATCATGCACCATTGTAGTTGCCTGAGGGTTTTCATTTTTTAGATATTTTTATATTTCAGGGTGAACTATTCTTTTAATATTAATTGATCATTAATCACACATTAAATTCCTTATTGTGGTACAAAGGGCAGCATTATAAAATAAACAGCAATAAAATGTAAACCAGGGCTAGTCCCCTAGTCACATGGGGAAGCTGACAAAAGGCTAAATCCCAGTAAAACATTTGAGTCTAATTACACAAATGTTTCCTTCTCTAGCAGTTGTTTTAAACTAGCTATATTGTATGATACTTTAGTTACACATTTTGGCAAGGGTTATCAATCCTATGGCGAATTTTTAGCTTGATATTAATTTTGGGCATGTGTCTGTGTGACTATATATATATATAGACACACACACACACACACACACACACATATATATATATTGTATATATAGGTATATTGTAACGCTTTACACAAGTTCTTCCCAGAATAGGTCACTGCATGAAAAGGAGTGTATATGGAACAGTAAGGAAAGGACTTGTGGCTAAGTATAGTATCCTATACTTGGAATTTGTGCTCTGCATTTAACCCATCCAGATGCACACATGAAATGATGTGTCTCAGCAGACTCCATTCTTCACTGTAGATCCTGTGTGCATCCACATCAACCACATCTTCTGTCCCCACAATGCTGTTTCTGTGTTTGTCTTGTAGAAAAGAAGAAACATTATCTGAGAAAAAATACAGTATAAACATAGTATTGACTTTAAGTATATTGGTTTTACACAATATAAATAATCAGTCTTTATTATATATATTAATATATATATATATTATTTTTCTCTAAACCACTAGATGGCAGAAAAAAGTGGCTTAGCACTTTCCAAAACATCTGTTTTTCAAGATACATGTGCAAATGTGGGCAGCTGCGAAAAGTCGATTTTGTGCTTACTTGATCTAATATTTGATGTTTTTTAAAAAATGTTGTAGATTTAAGTAGCAAATGAGAGTCACCAAAATTCTTGAATATATCTTGAGACAAAAGTCTTCTTTATGATTTTCAGTTTTGTGTAAGATAATTAAAACAGCAGTTTTTAAATAACAAAAGAATATGTAAAAGTATGGTATTTGGGGTAAAAAGCACCCCTGCTGTTGGGGCTAAAAGGCACAATAATTAACATGATAATTAATAGATGACTGACTTTTCCATTTGTTGACATGACATTGTTAGATTCAGATAAATGTAAATATCATACATCATGTTGGGTGTAAATCTTAGAGATAATCACCATGTTTAGAATGAAACCATCATATTTAAAAACATGATATTAATCATATCATATATTAAAATACAATATAATTTGCTGTTACTGTACATACTGTAAATCTATATTAAATCACTATGGGATCTCCTTCAGTGCTCTCAGAATCTTTACATTTTAAAATGGTTTTGTTTCTGTATTTTAAAATATTTTATTATATATAAAGTATTAACTTGTATCCTATATTTTTATAGCATAACTATTGAACAGCTCCACTGTTGCCCAGGAAAAGATACACGTCATACCTCATGACACAAACTGACTTTTTGGGGACATCAATAACTGTTGGTAGAGATAATGAAAGAATGCCTTTAAATTATACTATGTTCTCTAATGGCTCTGTCAAAAATAATAAGGCTAGCTATATTTGAGTTCAATAATATTAAGAATATTTTGAGGCTGTTTTGTGAAACTTCCCTGACCCCCTCCACCTGAGAACACAGCACCTTAACCACATTAGATGCTGGTCATTAACATATGTTTCAGCTGTAGCCTATATGTCCATGAAACTTAATGGATTCCTTTATATTTTCGTGTACACCGCAGTATGTGGGTACAGTATTTCTGGAAATCTACTGTCTGTGTAACTTGGCTCAGGTAATTTCCACATACGTCCGGCAAGCCTGAAATTACACGGAAGGTTACCTTGCCCGGAACTGACCAGAATTAACCCTTTTCATGCAGCGGGAGTCAGTTTGTGTCACAGGTCAGCAGTTTTCTCCATATACGTTACATGTTTTCACACGCTGTTCTTTGGGTGTTCCGAGAGTTTGTGAAATATGCTGTCGTCATCAACAAGAATGTTACCGGAAGCTGCTTACCGCAGTCGCTAAGCAACGAGGTTTGACAAGTTGTGCAAATAACTGAAGTAACGCGTCACTTTTCTTATTTACTGGCATGCGGGATCAGCTGTCGATACCAGTGTTATGTAGTGACTGAATCGGACATGACATTCTGTTATCTGGCACCCAGACAATTCCACATTTCATTAAATATGAACTTGTCGAATTGTATTTATTCAATGCATTACAAAATTAGCGATTAGCAATTAACAAAAAGGAAATATCTAATAATAAAAAAAACAACGTGTGTGTTAGTTGTTCAGTGCCAAATTTCAGAAAATTCCCTAAATGTGGACTTTAAGGCATTATAAATAAAAATGCAATTGAATAAACAAACAAAAAAAATCTACAAAGCTGCTTTAAAACAACGTGTCACGCTTAAGCTCAAGTTCTGATTTTACAAAAGATCAAAGCCAAAACATTAAACGCTACTGATCAATATTTAATCTATTAAGAAGTAATCCATTATTTTGTACTTTGCATTTTGCATGATTTGCAGCACAGCTAAAGGTAAAAGTTTTACCTGCAGCCGCCTTTCAAATGATAGGCCTATATATTGTTTTATACATCATTTTGTTTTTATATTAGACTCTTTTTTATATTTGACTTTGGCATTTGTTGTATTCCAATAGCATCAATATATTACTCAAAAAAAATCAGAACTATATTTCATGTTAGGATTTGTATGTGCATTACCAAGACTATAAATGGTATTGGACTGAACATAAAAACATACACTGTAAAAAACAAAAAACACAATTTGTTGAGTCAGCTTAAAATAATCTGTCACCCTGCTGCCTTCAAATTTTAAGTTCAGTCAACTCGAAATGTTAAGTTGTACTAAGTAACAACTTAGATATTTGAGTTGATCAAAATTTTAAGGCAGCCGGGTTACTTAGCCAGCTTTTAAGTTTAACAAACACAAGTATCTAAGTGGTCACTTAGCATAACTTAACATTTCAAATTAATTTAACTTTTTTGGAGTTGACTGAACTTTAAATTTTAAGACAGCCAGGTAACAAATTATTTTAATTTAACAGTGTACTAAAAAATAAAAAACACTAACTCACGTGGGTCACTTTTACCCAAGAGAAAAATGTCTGAAGAATAAATAATGTTGAAACTAGGAGTGTTTTCTTCAAGTCAAAACAGATGATCATGACACAATACAAATCACTCAACCTCCCATTTCCAGTATGATCATGTTTGTTTAAAGCAAACCGATGTATAGATTTTCGGAGGGCATAGTTGACGTAATGCGTCCAAAAGAACTGATTTGTTAAAAAAAAAAAAAAACATCACCACTAGATGGCGCTATATTCATGTAAAGTTGCGTTTTAAGTTAATACGCGCACAACAAACGATCTTGATTTGTGCAAATCTTTGTGCAGTTTAATACATGCGCAAGCTGTACAATAGTGATATTGGAATGGAAAAAAGCAAACCACTCAACATTTTTTACAGCTAACTTTATTTATATAAAAATACAAAACTTAAAAAAAAAAAAATTTCCATAGGAAAGCAATACAGATGCAATCCCATCTCTTTCATATCCATTTCAAATGCATCAGTGGCATACATTTCAGGTCAAAAATATTATTAATTTTAACTTATTAATCAAGTATAAAATGGAAATGGTCACTGAGGAGGAGGAAATCTGTATGAGTCTGTGTGAAGAGTAAGATCTCATTTTCAAAGACTGAAAAGCAGCTATTTCATGAAATGTCCTCCCAACGGTCTCTTAACATTTAACAGAATGTAGCATGAGTTTCCATTTTAATGTATAAAAGGGGAGTCAGCTCAGAAATAAACCTCTCCAACACAGAAAACTGGACATACATTTTAAACCTCCCTCATATCCTCCAGTCAAGTATCTGGCTTCATATTTTACAAGTATATACGTATATATATATATATAAAAAAAAAAAAAAAAAAAAAAAAAAAAAAGACTTAAAAATAAAAAAAGAAAGAAATAAACAGCCACAGGACTGTGAGCCTTTCTGTGCGTTTTTCAGATTTAAGCATTTGAAACTTGTACAAACAGAGGAAAAAGAGCTGCATTTAGAATAGAAATCAAGCTGTTGTTATTGAATAGCACATATTTGGATATGGTGGACTTCAAGACAGGGTTTGGGTGTAAATCACTGGAGAACTTCGTTAAACCACTGTCTAAATGAGAACTGGCTGTTGCTGTGGTAGTCTGCGTTGAAAAGCGTCACAGCACTTGAGTAGGGCACGGCTTGGCTGGCACATCCAATGTGCTCTCACGTCCGCAGTGGGATGGCACATTTCCAGTGCACTGCTCCTCAGCAGGAAGTGTAATCCCCTGGGCACGGATCTGCTGCATACATTGCCTGCAATGAAACGGAGTTGATGAGTTCAGTCAGTCAAAAGGTTTCTTTCAGTACAAGATTTTTGTTTAAATGATTTTATATTTAAACGTATTTCTTACTATTTAAAATGTAATAAAATATTTTAAGAAAAAGCACAATTTACTTTTTTTTTTTTTTTTTGCATTTTCTGTCTTAATTTCGGTCTTTAATCTATATTGTTAAATTAATTTTTATTTTTAATCTTTAAGCAATGCTTGTTTAAATTTTATTAATTATGTCCATATAGCTTAATTTTAGGTTCATTTTAGTTCAGCACATCAAGTTGAAAGTAATGAAAGCTGAATGTAATGAAAACAGTTTCTCAAATTCCACTTACCAGGCTGTTCGGGACATAATGTAATGAATATCGGGTTTCTGGAAGCCATTAAAGGTGGAGGAAGCGGCTACAGTGTAGGCACCCATGTTCTCAAACAGCAGCCAGTCGCCCACCTGCATGTCAGGCAGGTTGCACTGCTCCACAATGCGGTCAAGCCCATCACAGGTCGGGCCCCACATGCTACATGGGTACATGCGCTCATCAGGCTTGGGTTTCTGCAAGAGAAATGGGTTACAGGTGAGTCTTAAAGAAGAAAAAACATCTAAAACAAAGAAGAATCTGATCGACTCATTTCCATACCTTGTGCAGAGTTGGCAGGACGTGCGCATGGTCATACAGAATGCAGTTGAAGGAACCATAAACACCATCATTCACGTAATACATCAGGGTTCTGTCATTGGCCCCATCCTCTTCTTCTGTAAAAATTAAATAGAGAATACGTCAGTTAACTCATTTTATAACATTTTCCACACTACAGATTGTTTCAAAGCAGCACAGTTAAAAACAGAACAATAAAACTGATATTAATGAATGTTAGTGTCCTTTAATATAAAGTCTAAGAATAAAGAGCACATTAGAAACGAGCTTGGTCTTAAATGTTTGCTTTTACCGTCTGAGGCTAATTGCTCCTTCATGATGACCTTTTTGGCAATGATGTTGACAGCCAGCGTGTAAGCAGACGCCACATAATAGCGGCCAGGTTCAGCAATGATCCTCACACCACAGTCAACAGGGAAGTATTTATCCAGTGCAGGGTTAATCACAGCAGCGATCTGCCAACCAAAAAAAAAAAAAAAAAAAAACCCACAGGTTAAAGTTTGATATCACCCAAACATCTATGGTCACTTGAAGTTAGGATGGTGATTAAAAATAAATACCTCTTCAAATTTCAGTTTGGTGTCATCTGAGCCTGGAAAGCCTCCGCCAATATCAAGCAGGGTCATTTGATATCCCAGCTCCGCCTGGTGGATAATGCAATTTTTTTAGAGTGAGTATATGCTACTGCATAAACAAACGTATTTTGAATTTTTATAGCATAAGGACACTTACCCCCATGTCAAAAACGCAGCGTGCATCTGATATTGCCTGACTGTATGTCTCAGGATCAGTGCAGCCGCTGCCCACATGGAAACTGACTCCAATCACGTCTAGCCCGAGCTCCTTCGCCCTCTCCAGCAACAGCCGACTGCTCTTTAACGTGGCGCCAAACTTCACACTTAACCTGCACACCGCCTTGGAGTCGTCAGTGGCGATACGGAGAACCAGTCTGCAGACACGGAAAGCGTGTTTAATTATCAGCTAAATCTTATTACAATTCACAAGGAAATTTTTGTTTTATTAAAATTTTTTTAAATACGTCACCATCAGTTTCAGTTTATTTTCAAGAGGTTAAATGATATCACCATGGCTGATATATCAGGCTTATATCTGACATTTTTTAATAGCCATAATAGGATTTTATTAAAGATGTGGGGAAAAAAATAAATAAATTGTATATATTCAGAGTCATTTTTATGCTTGTTTTATTCATTGAAATGGTCTGATATCAAATATTTGTTGATTTATATTGGTTAAAATACTGGTTGATCACTATTATTTTGTTGTGGTGTGACCTGGTTTTTAGTGAAGTTACTCACTTAGCATTGTCATGGCTTCGTGCCACCTTCATGAGCTCCACTTCACTGTCAAATGTCATCATCTGCACTCCATGAGCAGAGGCGTATTTGATCTGAGACACCTGCTTGCAAGGGTTGGCGTAGATGATCCTGCTTGGCTCCACACCCACAGACTGCACAATCTGGATCTCAGTCTAGCAGAGGAGCAGAGGATTAGATGTCGGGTTAATACAGGATTAAAGCTGCTAAACATTCTTAAAGTTTGGTGCTGATGTTGTGCGCTCATTGAGACATATGGAGAAGTCATATAAATAAAAGATCTTTGCATACCTTGCTCGCACAGTCGAATCCGGCTCCCAGACATGCCAATGTCGTGACGACAGCCTTGCTGTCATTACACTTCACTGCATAGAATGGTGTGACACGGGGTAAAACGCGCAACCAGCGAAGGTGCTTCTTCAGGACATCACCCAGGTCAGCCACATAGAAGGCATCTTTGTCATCCTAAAAGAAAAAGAGATGTGATCAGAATGGTGGATGGAATATGCAGACCCATTTAGGGAACTTTTTTTTTTGCATGAAGAAAATGAAGCATATATTTTCACAACAATTAAGCAAACAGGTATAAAACAAGGGTAAGGGTTCACTTACTGATAACGATGACTCATTGATCTTCTGTTCCACGATATCACGTGCACAGAATCCCTCCTCCAGGAAGGTGAAGTCAAAGTCTGATCCAGTCAAAGTGGTCATGGTGTTTGTTCAAGATTTGATTGCAAAAGAAACTGTTAAAGAAAATGACAAGCGTATTATAAAATGTGACCTCTAAGATAACACACACCGCTCAGTGTCCATTCAAGACAAGCAAAGACTATCTGTCAGTGTACGTAAAGTAGCCTTATCTTTGCTCCAATGACAACTTAGTGACTGTAAAAGGGCAATACTCTGAAAACTATCATCGGGAACTTCTGCTACTGTGCAATTACACTCTCTACAAACCAGTGTAAATCCTGTGTTATAGAGACACCATTATAGTTATTAAATTTTACTTTTAAATATTTCTACATATTAAGTGTCTTTTACTTCAGTTTTAATTATTTTAGTACATCAAGTGAAATTAAATAAAGATAAGTGAATACTACTACTCCACTGTATTTTTTACTTTTTTCTTTTAATGTTTCAGTTATAGTTAAAAGGAAAGCACATCTACTAAAGTTGATACTCTTAAGATGTTCACATTTTAAACTTTTTTTAAATTTTGAAAGACAAAAAAAAAAGACAAAAAAACAAAAAGATAAATAATGCAGGGTGTAGATGTAATTATAGCTAAAATCCCTTTAAAAGCAATAACATTGACTCAAATGCTGACCAATTTTTTTAAAACAGCAATTTCATTGACAAAGAGCTCTGATATTTTGGATCTAAACTTATTACAAAAATATTTACATCAATAATGTCTACAACTTAAGATTTAATTAATTTCCAAAAAATTCTGTAGAATTACTAACCTCTCTCACTGCTGAAACTTGAATTTAAAAGGTTAAAATTACACAGATCCTTATTGGATGCTCTCAAAAGTCAGAAAGACTCACCAGATGAACGGAAGAGATGGAATTATAAGGTGGCTAACAGATGTCGGACAGCCAAGGAGGTTCACCAGTGAAGTTGAATCCTTTTAGATAAGCCTCAAGGCCAGGGCCAGTGTGTACTTCTCTCAAGCAAGAATTCTGCAAGGATTAAAATGAAAAGGAAACATTACGTCGAACCCTTTACAGCCTAAAGTAACAAATTAAATTCAAAAGTTACAGGCAAGAAATCAGTCCCAGTACATAAGGTTTCCGGTGTGTGAAATTCCTATTGCATATATCAACGTTACAACACACAATTAGTTGTTTTTACGTAACATTTCGTGTAAAATTTTGAAACGGTTTCCAAATGAAACCAGCATCCGCCAACATTTTTGGACACATAATATGATGCAGAGAGCGATTTCGCAAAGCCGGTAAAATTAGTCCCTCCCCTACGAAAAGCGCGACTACACCCGTTACCCAATAAGGAAAAGCCCTGTTTGGACAAACTATAACAGCCATTCCTGTCAGCCAATCCCTGATCAAATCCAGCCGGCTTCTGCGTTCGGCTCAGCCAATAGAATGCGCTCATTCAGGCTAGTGAGGCTATGCAGCGTGAGACTCCAGACTGACTTCATTCATTCATTGATCTTGATCTTGAATATAACGGTTAGCATTAACCAAAGAATCTAGAATGTAGTAAATATTTTAGCAACTCCACATTTGTCAACATAGCTGGCTCCAACACTAAAGCTCTTTGTTTTAACATTTATCAAAGACGAAGTTACATACGCGCAGGAAAGTGTGACACACCGGCCACGTTGACTCAGAGGCCATAGTGTCATAACATACGACACAACTAAGCGAGCCACACGCATTAATATTAAACTGGTTCGAAAAGCATTTTAAGGAATTAACTTTAGAGCCTCGCCGGATAGTTTCTTTATGTTTGATTAGACTGTACCATAATAAAAGTTTATCCTAACATAACGGATGTAAAACATAATTTCGCTAAATGATATCGTATAACTCACCTTAAAACGCATTTACAAAGAGTTTTCCCATTAGACCAGAGTGCTGGAAATGAAGAATGTTGGTATTGTCCCGCACACGAACTGCTGTGATGACCGACCGGCGCACGAGAGGAGTAAAAGCCGGCGCTGAATCGCAGCACTATATATAGTGACGTGGTTTCCAAGGTGACGCACTAGCTGAAACCGGCTTCCTCTGAGCGAGCGAACCGGTTTATTCTTGTTAGCGGCTTCACGCGTCAGTGTATGAAGGAGTTGAAGAAAGAACAGTTTTCCCGCGTCCGACAGAAACAAAGTAACAATCTACAAAGTTACATGTTACATTAATACAGAACTGGATGGACAGAAATGGACTGCTTGACTATGTAAAATATAACAGCTGAACTCTTCTTGATTTCTTGTGGTTTCCTAAACGTCTGTGAACTCAGAACTGTTAAGCTGTTATCTCTAATTAGAAAAGTTTATATTTGTAGAGGAGTTTGAATATATAAATACACAAAGTTAAGTGTTCCGTAGAACTGTAAAAAAAAAAAATAAATAAATAAAAATAAAAAAAATAATAAATAAATAAATCTTTTAGGACTTCTATTAAAGTCCTGAATAAAAAATAAATAAATAAAAAAGGCTAAAACAAAAGTTGAAAACTTTAAAATGTTTGGGGTTTTTCATTGTTAATGAACTACTGAAAATGATTTTTGCTAATTGAAATGAAATTAAAATAAATTATAAATATCAGATGAAACACTTAACAAGACAAAAGCTTATAACAAAAATGCTAAAATTTAAATGAAAACTGTTAAACAAATACAAATATTAATAAACAATAGTAAATAATACTGAAAAAACGTTACATCTAACATTGTACTATTTTGGGGAAATATTGGGGGAAAAGCATATTACAGTTACATTTTCATTATTAACATTTTTCTGAATTAGAATATTAAAATTGGGCCAGTGCAAATGATGTCATGTGAAGGAGAGTTTCTGTGCTTTTGTAAATTTTCCTTCCTTGTAATTGGGCCATCTGGTTCCAGTTACCTCACTTTCACGACAGCAGTTTTCAGTCAACATGCTGCAAGACTTTTACTGAAGATGCCAAAATGGATGTTTCCTCACCTTCCGTCTTTTATCTTTGTTCTGCACACTTTGTTGTCATCCTGCCAGATGTGGTGAAATAAGGAGTGGACACTACACCTAAATATATCTGTCCTAAAACTCCCCATAATCAAAGGCATAGACTAATTATGGTCATATCCTGTGCACCTGGTGCCGGAAACAAATACATTTTTCCTTCTTTAAAAAAGAAAAAAAAAAAAAAAAATAAAACAATACCTAAAAGGAAATTTTGATCCATTAAGGCATTTGACTGCATTTCAAGTGTGGCAGACTTCATCGTACACCATAGGCCCATGTATAGTTGTCATCCATAAAGCTGAGACATATCAGTTGCCATCACCTTTCTAACTTTATAACAGAGTCATTTCATGATTATTTTATCTTAACGGCCAACTATCAGATAACTGTTTGAATGTAGTGAAGAGTTAATTACAAAACAAGCTACAAAACAATGAAGTTATCTTTACTACCGCATATTCAGTCTTAAAGTCTGGGTCATAACATTGGCAGTTGTCTCAACATATGCAAATATAAGTCTCATATGCTACATGAATCTACCGATTTAATATCCATAGGGTGGTGCTCCTGTCTTGAAATTTCACAATTTGTCAAATTTTAGTTTATAGAAGTTAACAGACCAATGTTTTTGCACACAAAGCACACTTTTTATTTATTGCATTTTAAGCACATGTGGCCAGCATTGGCCCATCTGAATTACTGTCAGTCACTTCTAATCAGTTAATGAAAAGTCTCACATCAGACTTGTGAATGTATGCAGAATTGCCCTGTAAATGTTATCATTTAAGAGTCATTTACAACTGGAAAAGCCATAAACCTCTGCATTTCCATCTGTTCTCTCACATACTGGTTGTGGCTTTTGCCCTGATCTCTTCAACTCGACAAAGTCTATGATCCATGACAACTACATTGCTGTGGTCAAGAATACGTTTCCCAGATGCAAATGAGCCCGGAGCTTGCAGAATCCAGACAGACTTTCCAAAACTATGATTTTTCCTTCAGAGGTCAACTAGAGCATGAGGTCATCGTTTATTACTATCCTCAAACACCACAAACCACATCACTTTTTCATGAACGCAATAATATTTAATGGGTATGTCAGTTTTTCCCCCTTCTTTTACTATATTAAGGCTCCATACAACACTTTTAATGTGGCGACATTTTCCACCCTTATCAAGAAGTCAGTCGGATTTCCTAATCTGTCAATCAAGCATTTTCCTCAAAATTCCATAGAGAGATATCATGGAAAGGAATTAAGGATTGACCTAGTTCATGATGTCTCTCTTTTTAATATGGTTCTTTTGGCAATTATTGTAATACACTGGTGTTTACAGCTGTGTGTTTGTTTGGATAGAAAAAAAAATGGCACGTGCACAATATCATCTATGTACTCATGTTTCCGAAATAAGACAAACACGACACACAGGCTATTCTACTCTGCTCTGTGTACAGTACACACAGTCTCGAACTTACGAACTCAGAAGCTTTATTTCTGGCAACACAGATAGTTTTGAGTCAAAGCACCTTGAAGGATGTGCCTTATTTCATCAAACCCAAACACTTGACATAAACACTGAGAACATGAGGGGCAAATAATTGGTAAGGGACACAGTTGCACACGTATTTTTGTTTCACTTATCAATAATTGCAGATAGATAATCTCTCAGATAGAGAGCTCAAACAAAACAACAAAAGAAAAACTTCATAAAATATTCTGGTAAAATATTCGTTATGTTTGGTAAGCAGTCAGCAACCACTGAATTTTGGGATATAATCACCACTGTCTCACACGACTGCGTTCCCAAACTTCAGGTATTCAAATACAAGATAACATAACAGTGTTTGTTACTGTGTTTCTTCTAAGCGCTCTAAGGCGCAGGTCTTTTAATATGTAGGAAAAAAGAGTCACGGGCTATACTGATTGCAGCAACTTTTTAAAATTTCATTTTTGATACTTTGCGCCAGTTTCCCAGGAAATTAAGATTGTGTGCTCTGGAAAATGCAAATACTTTAATTTTCGCACAAATTTAATTCACAGCTTTGGATGGAAACTTAACTAGTGACAAGCTCATGTACCCCTAAAGACCATTATTCACACTTTTCCTGAGAGTGTATAACGTGTGTAGTGTGACAGTGATTAGAGGAAGGAGGTTTCTGTGTCACAGCCATCAGTAACAGTCACCTATAAGCTGTATTTACCAGGACTCACCAGGTGACTTTTCAGAGACAGCATCTGTGATGGATACAGACCTAAGAGCATTAAGACACATTATGTGTTGCCACAAATGACACATTCACACACTGAAACATCTTCCAGGATGACTTGAATACTTGAATTCTTTGTGTAACTATTACTGTATTTGCATATAAAATGCCCATCCTTTTGGATTACACAACTTTATGTGATTCGTATTTGTCAGTCATACATAAATAAGTCATAAATAGGTCAGATTTCTGTAATAGCACCAATAAGTTAAATGTGTTTTAAAGGGGTCATCAGATGCCCATTTTCCACAAGTTGATATGATTCTTTAGGGTCTTAATGAAAAGTCTATAATATACTTTGGTTAAAAATTCTCAATGGTTGTGTAAAACAAAACCCTTTTTACCTTGTCAAAATGAGCTCTGCAAAAATCATCCCATTCTGAGGGACTATTCCTTTAAAGGCAAACTTGCTAACTAGCATGTTATTAGGAAAGGTGATTGCAGAGATTCATAAAAAAAAACGTTCTGCTCACTTCTGCTGTAGGTGAAGCTGGATCACGGATGATTTGCGCGAACATAGACGCAGTTATGTAGATCGGGAGGCGCATTCCCTTGACAAACAAACGTAATCCACTGCATCTTCAGCGGCTCAGATGTCGGGAGTAAATGACGACCACTATATTCATTATTACATCCAGCAACACAACACCCCAATCGCTCAATCGGAGATATTCTAGTCTAACTTACATCCCTGCTCCGGCATCGAAACAATGGAGGTCGGACTGTTACATCTGATCTGAGGTAATACGTTCATGTCAATCAGCTATCGTGGGAGCAGCCTCTGTCGGTGTGACGCCACGACAGGCATCTGAGAACGGCTCGATTTGAAAAAGGGGATATTATTTTTACAGATTAATTAAAAACGACTGCATGGATTTTTTTTATTATTATAAGGTAGATGTGTACATACACAGCCAACACACGTTAATGTTCAAACAACATGTAAAAATAAAGTTTGCATCCGATGACCCCTTTAAATACACAATAACCAGTTTAATATATTTATCACCAATAAATCCAGTTGGTTTCAACCTCATGTATTTTTGTTCCACAGCTAGTCATGTTTTAATAATGTTCATACTTTACAACTGAATAAATGTAATTGTTTTCACAATTAAGAAGAAGCAATTTGAAATGCATTTTGAAAATATGATTATTTAAAGAAAATCAAATAGAAATCTTACCTGTTTCATTAATGCTTCTCAGACAAATATGCATCATATTAAGTTTATACGTCTCACTGTACTATGTTAAAGTAACATCTCCCCCCCAATTTTTTTTTTTTTTTTTTTTGTTGTTGGTTAAAGGGAAATGTCCACAAAGTTAACAGTAAATATACTGGTAATTTTCTACAGGTTATAGTTATTCTGACATCCTAATGTATTTTTGACATAAGGGGCATCTAGGTGTAATGTCAGCACAGGTCATGACGTAGTATAGACAGCAGTTTAATCCTCATGCAGGATGTGTAAACCCGAGTCAAGAGATTCCCTCCTCTTTGAGCCAGCAGAGTCTGGATTATACTTGTTCTTGATCCTGTTACGACTCACATATTACGCACACATAAACAATGTGTAAAGTGCGTTCAGAGCATGCTCACTCTTTATTGAGCATGCACTCCTTATTGATGCCTGTTAGCTAAAACATTTACATGATAAATCTTGCAGACACATTTTTTCCAAAGCAACTTATAGTATATTCAAACTTTATTAAGTGCATTCCCTGGAAAATGAAACATGACCTCTGCGTTGCTTTAGCTGAGCTGCAGGAACTCACGCATGAGCGTGTTTCCAGGTAGGCAGCATCTGATCATCACATACTTACAAGAAGATGAAAGTCACAAATACTGACGCTACAGAATGGCAATGGTGTAGGACAGCACTGAAGAGTCAACTAATTTTTTTTTCTTTTATCAAGATGAAAGCATGCTTTAATCCTTTAATCCTACTCATTAGAAGTAAGCATTGTGAAATTTCTTAATTGGAGAAGTCTTTTTAGATGAATCAGTGATTACATGTTGTAACAAAATACAACCACAGGTCACAAATTCAGTTGAGCGCATAAAACTACTTGGAAAATTACAGGGAGCTAGATATCAAAGGGTTGCTGTGCATTCAGTTTTATCTTTCCAGCACATGGGAGAGTCTATGAGTGTGGAATTACTCTATTTTCATATGTGTTCCGTATTTCTCACGAAACATCTAACTTTCTCAAGAGGAAACTTTATTGGCAGCAACATCACAAGGTTACGTAACAGGCGTTCATGGATGCGTGCAAACATGTTGTGTGGCGTAAGCCCTTTAATATTGCCTTACAGACAGATATGAGTCATTATTCACTCAATGCTGAATATTACAAGTGACATAAATCTGAGTGTACCCTCCCTCAAAACAAAAGAAAAACTTCTGGCCCATACCCACTACCTATATATGAGGAGGCATTGTTTACACTAGAGTGAATCTAGATGTGGTTTAGGAAACAAGCACAAACTGCTTCTCACTGGTTGAAGATTGTTCAGACCGCTGCTCATGACATCACACCTCCTCCTTTCATTTCTCTCTCTCTCTCTCTTTCTTTCTTTCTGCATTTTTGCATTTCTGTATTTGGTGCTTCCGTTGTCTGTGAGAATGTGAGGCATCTTTCTGTAAAATATTTTGAGGTCATGTCAGGATGTGCGAAAGAGGATGTTGTTTTTTCACTTGAAGTTGATAAGTTGACCATTGTGGAGCAGCGCAAATTCATTTTAATTGCATTTGTAGTACTTGTGTATTAAAATAAATGGCACATTTTATCTTTTTGGTGAGGATGAATACTGAAGTTGCAAATGTACCACTCGCTTAACAGTACATTTATTAAAAACTGTATTACATTTGCTCCTCTGGAGCTCTGGGAGTTGGTGTTTAAAGAAACTGTTAAATAACGTCTACTGTTTATCTTTTCATTTAAGAAGTAGAAGCGAATAATTTAACAAATAAACCACTATCTTGGCTACTCTAACATAATTCCACCTTTGATGACTAGCCTGCTCTGTTTTGGCAACTTGTTTAATGAGTTAAAAGCGTAATGACTTTAACAATCAGTGTTATTAAGTTTAAGAGAAAAGAAGTGGATGGATTTGCATGGCTTTTCTCTCTGTTACATCATGTCTCAAGAGGTTTGTGACCACAATCTTCTGCGGTCAAATTTAAGCCCCAGTTCTAGACAAAATGCATTAGATTACATATTCCCCTGCTTTTGATCTTTCTAGGCTATGGCTTTAGCAGGTGAAAGTTGACCGCAAAGTATAGGCCCTTTATTTCAGACTTTTGCAACAAAGAGATGCCGTTGATCTCAATAAATGTAATTTTGGAGTTGTTTAAATTGTGATGGCTGTCAGGTACCTTCATACTAGACAGACAGACAGGACGAGTGCCAAGACCCAGTGTGGCGAGATCTCTCTGCGTGCGCGGTGCTCGAGTCAGCACATTTCTCTTTTCAGTTCCTCCCGCAGAAAACCAGGGAGACAAAAGAGGGAGATCAGAAGGAAAGCGTAAATGAGAGCAGGATCAAAAGAGGATAAACGAGGCCAGACGGAGTGCAAAGAAGAGAAGGCAAAGGGACGCTCGCCATGATCGAGACAACTTTTTTAAACACATGAACAGACATTTATAGAGAATGACAAAGCGCTCCCAGAGATGGGCTCATGCCCTTGTGAAAAAGAAGTGTGCTTTTCTGTGCTGAATGTGCACTAGTAGTGTACTTCAAATATAAATAATGTAATAAATGGTAAAAAACATTTTTTTCCTTAACACACTTTGCAATATTGTCAAATTATAAGTGTACAAATATTTTTAAATACATGACAAGTTTCGATATAAATAACATTATATCGAATCCTTGTCAGTAAGTATGAAGTATGAAATTACACAATAGTAAGTAAACTAAAGTAAGAAAATACATAAATATACCACAATGGAGTTGGTTAAGTTCATGAAGGTTGTGTTACAGCTAGTTATTATATTTTGATAAAAGATTACAAAGCCTTTTTTTTCTTTGGAATAAAGTGTACAGATAAATGCCTCACAATAAGAACAGGAGCATACATTCAAAAATTAAATAGGGTGAGCTTTGATTCATGTTGGCTTTAATAGGTGCTAGTGTTCGGCATCGTTTGATCTGTCTGCACATAAACTATACAACAAATATGAGTTGAAAAGTGCGATGAAGTGGAGACAAGCACACCTCCTTTTCCTAGAAATTCCCACTTCCCTGTGGGCTCTCCAGCATTCAGCCTGTAAATCCCAGCACGGCCCTCAGACTGTCCCCGGCTCAGACAGTGACGTGTAGAGGGGCGGCTTTTGACCTGGATCACTGAGGGGGGATTACTCTGAATAAGCACACCCTCTTTTGTCTGGCTGTGTGAAACCAACCAAAACTTTTCTTCTCTTCCATCACCTATCCACTGGACACAAGTAAAATGTTGAAGTAAAACATTAATTTTGGCCTCGTACAATATTGAGCTCACATGTAGTTTCCCCAAAATACATTTGGACACTTACCCTAGCCTGCTACATTTTTTTTTTTTCATTTTACTATGTCAAGTCAAGTCACCATTATTTATCTAGTGCTTTTTACAATACAGATTGTGTCAAAGCAGCTTTAAAACAGCCTTATGTTGCAGCCTTGAAGGATTAGATCACTTCCAGAATGAAAATTTCCTCATAATTTACTCACCCCCGTGTCATCCAAGATGTTAATGTCTTTCTTTCTTTAGTTAAAAGGAAATTAAGGTTTTTGAGGAAAACATTTTAGGATTTTTCTCCATATAGTGGACTTCAGTGGTGGCCAACGGTTTGAAGGTCCAAATTGCAGTTTCAGTGCAGCTTCAAAGGGCTCTACAAAATCCCAGCCGAGGAATAAGTGTCTTATCTAGCGAAACAATCGGTCATTTTCTGAAAAAAATACAAATTTCTATACTTTCTTTAACCACACTTGCACTAGCTCAACCTCAAGCATTATGTAGTTACGTTGAAAAGGTCATGCATGACGTAGGTGGAAGTACTGACCCAGTGTTTACAAAGTGAACATGTAAACAAAGTTGCCCTTTACAAAAAAAAAAAAAAAGGTGGAGGAGAAAATGTTTAATTTATTTTTACTGAAGAAAGAAAGACATGAACATCTTGGATGAGATTGTGATGAGTAAATTATTCTCCTTTAAGGCCTGTTCACACCAAAACAAATATTTGGCTTGAAGATTCAGTGTGGTAAACATTTACATTTTTTTCATTGCACTGTGAACCTATAGAGTGCTGCAGTGATTACATATTTTTGTTGGCTTAAACCCAGAAACAGCATTTTAGCTCCATCCAGTTCCATCCATATTCCTGAAATCAATAGGTTTATATAAAGTGTTTTTGGTTGAATGCGTATTCGATGACATAAAATACATCAATAATACCACCTGTTTTTTAAGCTTTTACTTCTCTTGAAAAAGGCACTTAACAAATGTCTAAATGGGACAGAGGTTGTCGGGAATCTTTCATTAAGGCATTGTAACTTCAAACCGCTGCTTTTATAATACAAATCCACAATCCATAATATTGGTTTCTACAGTGAAAAAGTTGTGTCTGAATCAGGAGTGAAATATGTACAGATCAAACACCGTTCACCAGTAAAAACAGACCAAAACTGTTCTTAAAAACATGTGGATGGATTTTGATGTGAGAGGACAACAGGAGATAGACCTTTCCGCTGGAGGAAGTGTTATTATGGATTATGGACTCGTATTTGGACCAGAAACAATGGTTTGAAGTTAAAAACATCACAATGATGGATTTGTTTCTTACAAAAAAAAAAAGCAGCTTTTCATTTTACAAGACATTAATTGGTGGACTGGAGTCGTGTGGTTTATTGTGATGTTTTTATCTTTGTGATGGCACCCATTCACTGCAGAGGATTCATTGGTAAGCAAGTGATGGAATGACACATTTCTTCTAATCTGTTCCTGTGAAGAAACTTCCACTAATGCATCACAAATACTGTGCTACACAATACAGACTGTCCTATATATATATATATATATATATATATATGAAGAGTTTAGATGCAAAAGCCCCTAAATCCAGCTGACGTATTTATTTAAAATTAGCATTTCTTTCTGGCTACTTTGTATAGGTTTCTATGTTAGTACCGGTACTTCTGATTGGGCTGAGGCTGGAATTTAGCGAGTTTGAAGTAAAAGTATTTGATGAACGTATATGTGTCGGGAGCATTCACTCAGTATCATCTCATTTTTGACCGAGATGACTTTTAGCTGGTTTTGCATCTGAACTCTTCATATATATATATATATATACTAAATATTGGTACATTTTAAATGTCTACCTGTGTATATTGGATGTCTTTTGCATGAGGAAAGAGTTTTTTTTTGTAGGACAGAAAAATAAGTGCCTCAGCTCATTATGTCATTGCATTAGCGCTTTATAAAAGCTTATAGGTCTTAAAACTTATTGATTATCTTAAAAGCATGTTTTGGCAGTATAATACCTGAAATGATCGCTTAATAGCCTGCTGCCCTTTATGTTCTTCGATCACTGGACACCAGCCTCTTATCAATCGCAATTACTGTAAAAGCATCTTCTTATGGTACAGCTCCAGCTGTAAAGTGCTCTGTCCCTGCCAATAAATGAAAAATACGCCATAATTACGCAATTTAAGCCCATATGTTTGTTCTCAGCACTTGGTGAGGTCAACAAAACAGCTCAGCAGCATCTATGCATCTGACTGCACAGCAACCATACAGACTAATTATTGACTTCAGTAGTCATGTCACAGTTAGATCTTTTAATTAGATTATTTAATTATTGTTTTGTAGAAACTTGTTTTTAAAATAATGCAACCATTTTATAAAAGACACTCAAGGCTATGTGTGGTGGCAAATTATGGCCTAGTTGTGGTTATATTCAGAATGTGTATCGTACGATTTTATGTACCTGACTGCTAACATAAACTAATTAAAACAAATTGCCAACACATTTTTTGGACGAGAATGTTTTGGCTACTGTACGCATGTGGCTTGTGCACTGATGATGTCATCCTCCTCTTAAAACAGTCATGCTGAAGCATTTTCCTAAGGGAAAGTAGAAACAGCACATTTCAAATCTCTTTTAATATTGCTTTGCAGGATTAAAGTCCCAAAACCAACTAAAACCTCATGTGGTCTGTTTTTAAGGAACTGATGAGGGAAACATGATCTGAATTTTTTTTTTTAGTATTCTTGACTTTTCATAAATATTTTAAATTATTATTATTTTTTCATTTAAATGTTTTAGTAATTATATTGTGTAACTAAAATAGGTTACATTTGATATATTCTAAAATAAAATGGGTTACACACACACACATATACATATATATATATATATATATATATATTTTTTTTTTTTTCAGTTAACATTTATTTTAATTTATGTAACAAGTTATTTTCCAAGTAAACAAGGTCATTGTCATGCCTGTCCCTCTAGGTGTGCCACAGCATACCATTATAGTTTTTTATATTTTATTTTTCAGTTTTACTTTTTTCAGAAGACGTTACGCTAACTGAAAATGAGAATTGCTAGTTGAGCAACTCTCTGAAATAAAATAAGATCGAGGTTTTTATATATGAAAATACCCATCACTACAACAGCTGTAAGATGTTAATGTGATCTAATATCAAGATTTATCAGAAGTCAAAGGATCTCAGACACTGAGGGCAGGAGGAAGTGACTAACAGCAAATCTCATATCAGATGGGGAATCTTGTGCTTTCACTTCTCTGTATTACTCTCAATATTCAAATATCAGTAGCTGGTGTCATATTCCATTAATGCAGATGCCATTCGAAAGTCTAGAAAACGTGATGAACTTGTTCTGATTGTCTAAATTCAAGAAAACTAAAAACTGTGTGATGGACAAATACAGTTCAAAGTGCTAGTTTTATGTAATGTGAGGTTAGTTAAGTTCAGGAGAATGGGGAGATCAGTGGATTAAGTGTATTTGTTTGGATAGTTGTATGTTTACATGTCTATGCTGTGTGTCTTCAGTCTGTGTCCCAATTTGCATCTGTCCTAAATAGTGTGCAACATTAGAAGTATGTCTCCACAATTATAGTTTGTGTGCAGAAGTATAACCACCATTTTGGTACTTTTTCTAAGTATGCATACTTTTGGGCTTATATTGCCCATGACCTCTTCACTCTTAAAAACAAAGGTGTTTTAAAAGGTTCTTCACAACGATGCCATAGAAGAACCACTTTTGATTCCACAAGGAACCATTCAGTAAAAGGTTCTTTAAAAAAACATCTCTTTCTTATCTCTTTATAATCTGAAGAACCTTCTTTCCCCACAAATAACTTTTGTGAATCAGAAGGGTTCTTCAGATGTTAAAGGTTCTTTATGGAACCATTTAGGCAAAAAAGGTTCTTCTATGGCACTGTGAGCCTTTATTTTTGTGTGCTGAACACCTCAAGAGTAACCTTTTAAAAAAAAACAAAAAACAAAAACAGCAGCAGCAACAACAACAAAAAACATTTTGTTACAAACAAAATATGAAAATAAAAAAACAAACAAAAAAACAGCTGTGTTTAAACGCATGAACATGAAAGTAATAATACATTTTAAGTGAATGAATTTAGATAATAATGGCTAAACACAAACATAGTAAATACATAGTGTTCTATACTACATTATGTTAGGATGCTTCCTAAAAGGCATAAGACTGTGGATTAGGATTTAATGTCTTTAATGAGTGCATAACCTACTGATTCCATGAGGCACTTCAAAATCAATAAAGAAAATAATCGACAACAAATTTAACTGTCACCCTTCATTTTTGACTGAAGACGTGAAAGTGCACCAGAGAAACCTAAATTGTTATAATTTACAAACACTTTTGAATACAGACCTAAAGTTGGTCTCCTTTTAAAAGAGACAATCAGAAGTTTAAATGTACTGTAAAAAATGTACTGTACCATTGTTTTATTATTATTATTATTTTAATATAAAATACATATTTTACTAAATAGTTTTTAATCCAAAATTGCTATAAAATTAAAGCCCTCTCTTATGATGTAGACTTTTTGAGGAGCACTCTTGTTGTAAATTAATGTATTACTGTTCCTATGTAATTTGTAACAAAAAAGATTGGTTAAATATCTATTTAGGAGTCTTAAGCCTCCAACGATATATAGGTTATCATGATTAGATCTAACTGTAATATAGTGAAGGTGTCCTGCTAGCGGGACGGTGACAGTTCAGGGGTTACTTGCATTTGCAACATCCAGTCATGTCACTTTACAGAAGTGACTAATGCATTTCTAACGAGAAACACATATGAAATATAGTGAAGACAAAAAGAAATATCTTGCAGGAGAATGTCAAACCAAGTTATCCATGTAGCACACGTACATCACGGAGACATATACTTGACGTCTGCATTTACATCTGCAAGACATATTGTGCAATATGTCTATAGGAGGTTTCCTATTAGATGTCAAATAGACGTTGAGACAATTACAATAAAAAGGTGGAAAAATGAAATGGAATGACTGAAATGGCATTTCTTGTAAAATAAACTTTAGTAATCTGTTTTATTTAAAACTTTGTAAAATCTTACATTTTTCAGTGCAGTAACTCCATATGGGACACCTGACCATTACACCGACAGGAACTTTAAATGACATTGCATTCTAAACACATTAATGTGAAGTTGGTCTGCAGCTCTAACAGGGCAGGCTTTCCACAAGATTTCGGTGTTCCTGTGGTAATCTTTGCACATTCATCCAGTAGATCATTTGTGAGGTCAGGGCTCTGTGTGGGCCGGTCAAGCTTTTCCCACACCAAATTCATCCAACCATGCCTTTATGGACTTTGCTTTGGGCACAGAATAGAACTGTTCACACAAAGTTAAAACAGCATTGTCCAAAGTGTCAAAGTAAGTTTTCTAGCCCATCCCTTGCAAATCAGCCTCATATAATTATCCCGCCTCCACCAAAATTTACAGCTGGCACAGTGTGGTCAGGCAGGCAACGTTCTCCTGGATCCACCAAACCCTCACCCATCAGACTGCCAAACAGGGAAGTGTGATTCATCGCTCCACGAAACAGGTTTCCACTGCTCCAGAGTCCAGTGGTGGTGTGCTCTACACTATTCCATCCAAAACGTGCCATTGTACTTGCCTAATGCCAGTGGATATCTGGAACTTCTCAGCATCAGTCAAAATCAGCAGAGTGTTGCATCAGACTTTATGGTCTTCTGCTTCATGGCTGCATTTCTGCTGTTCCCAAACACTTTCTAACAATATCACAAACAGTTGACTGTGGAATATCAAGCAGGAGTGAAATGACTTATTGCAGAGGTGGCATCCTATCACACCACCACACTTAAATTCACTGAGGTCTTCAGAACGACCCTCTCTTTTTTTTTGCACATATGTTTTTAAATGCAGACTGCATGGCTAAATGCTTGATTTTATTCACTTTTGGAAACAGGTCTGATTGAAACTTCTGAATTCTGAAGAGGTGATACTTTTGTCTATATAGTGTATGTAAAATGGGACACGGCTGTGTTTGATTTCGGTCAGCTTCTCTGTGCTGCGGTTAGGAGTTTTAAACCATGATTTAATCATAAACTAGTATAAAGAGTTAAAATCATTTCAGAATTGATCAGCACTGAAAGTGAATCGATGCTGAATGATAACTGATTTGTGTGTGCGAATCAGAACAGGACAGAGCAGATGTGGATAAAAATGTTTTATGGTTCTTTACAAAACACAAGGTCCTGTTTAGACTGTACTGAGAGACGTTGTGGAAAAAGGGAGGTCTGACGCATACACACACGCACGCGCACACAGATGTACAGTCTCTTAATGTGAATCACTGACAACATCTGCAATGGAACTGTTGCAACAGTCTCTTGAACACAATCCTGCAGATGTCTGTGATCAGACACATTTTAAGGCTGCATTAAAAGTCCTGCATGTCAACATCCATGAGCACGATCAGTCCTGAGTTTAAAAGGGTCTCCTTCCTCTTCCTCGTCCTCTTCCTCTTCCTCCCTTGTGAGAGTGTAAGTGTCCAGCCGCCCGTCTGATCTTCCTCCTCTCCTCATGATGGTCACGTTCAGCCTGCTGTTGAAATCGCTGCTTCTCCGACTGATGAAAGTACAACATAAGAAACAGTTAATGGCAAAGCCAAAATAATCCACAACTTGTCAAAGGTGTATTTTAGAATATGTTCCAAACTGTTAAAAAAATTACTTGGATGCATCTTAGCAGCACTGGGTTGTGTGACTAACTAAAAGCAGTGACACGGTAGACTCAGCACAACAATAGCTCGGCTGTTTCAAAAATAGTGTCGCTTTTCCACTAACAGGAAGATCGGTGTAGCGTAACGCAACTCACTCAGCTGTAATCAAATGCGTTCGTTCTCTCTCTGTAAAGAAGTACTGGGAAGCATGATTCATTTTAGTGATTCATCCGCTTTCTTAAACCATTCATTGGTGTGTTCAGACTGTTCATGGAAATAAACCAGTTCAAAAAAGGTCCTTGCATGGCATTTAAAATTATTTACAGTGAAATACATTTTTTTGGAAATAGTGCTGCTGTCATCTGTATATCTTTACTCTGTTCTTTTTTTGTTGGGTTTACTGCTTAAACTTGTCAAAGAGCTGGAACCAAACCATTCTGTTATAATCCCAAAAGTCTTTACCGTGATTTTTAAGTTAATGCATCCATGCCAAATAGAAGTATTAATGTATTTTATAAAAAATGTACTGACCCCAATCTTTGAACATCAATTGTGTCATACATCCTTGAGAACTACAGCAGAACAGGTAGATCATCACTGACCAATTACACAAGCCATTAATGACTTCAGAAGACTTGGATTATAGCACATGAGTCATATGGACTACTCAAACTATCCAGTTACTAAAATATTTTCAGGACCATTAAACAATTCATTAAAGCAGCTAAGTGATTTCCCTGAATGACGTCTACAACAGACAGGAGGAGTATGGGAATTAGATGGGCGTCAAGCGGTAAAAGGACACAAAACAACGGTGAGAATTCAGGGCACACAGAAGCCATTCTTCAGTCTTTGCTGTGAGTCAGCGGAAATGTGAGCTGGGAATGAGTCTGACCCAATTCTACCACACCATAACCTTCAAAGTCAGAGTTAGATGTGTCTTTTTCCAAAAAATTGTATGCATGCAAATTGTATAACATCCAATGTACACATTTCTAGTAATTATGCAGTTAATTCTCATATTGCATTTTCAGAAAGTTTTGGAATATTTGCCCTCTCCCCAAATGTGTCACTACCGAAACACAGTAATACATAATTTTATTGGAAAGGTTATATTGACCTATTAAGACTTTGCTTACATCTACATTGTAAATATAATTTATGTAAAAATAAATAAATATATATATATATATATATATATATATATATATATATATATATATATATATATATATAAATTAGCGGTAAATCAATAAATATATATTGAATGATATTTCAAGTGTAATTTATGAGATTTGCTGTATTTTGAATNACAGTAATACATAATTTTATTGGAAAGGTTATATTGACCTATTAAGACTTTGCTTACATCTACATTGTAAATATAATTTATGTAAAAATAAATAAATAAATAAATAAATATATATAAATATATATATATATATATATATAAATTAGCGGTAAATCAATAAATATATATTGAATGATATTTCAAGTGTAATTTATGAGATTTGCTGTATTTTGAATCCAATTTTTCTTTGTAAAATGCAAAAAGTTGATTATACTTATTTCAATGTTAAGGATTCATTAGTTTGAATAGACATTGAACACTATCATTACATCTTAGTTGACAATTCAAGTATACTTTATTTTTGACAAAACATCCCATGTTTCGGTAGTGACATTAATGATTTAGCATCACATTACAGAATTTTAACTTGCATACTAAAACATACTAAAAAAAAAAAAAAAATTTGCATAACTGTACTAAAATTTAGTTTATTTCCCCCAAATATCAAGATTATGCGTTCCATTCTGTCACTACTGAAACAATGATGACATGTTTTGGTCGTGACATATTTATGAAATATTTCCTGATCATAAATGTAGGCATGTAGTTAAAATCAGTCTCAGCGAATGGACTTAAAACATAGTGTAGTTCGGTAGTGACACAAAAATGCAGGACACTTTTTTTTTTTTTTAAACGTAAAGCAACCTCCCAATTGAAAGAACCCAATAAGTGATGATTTTATATTGAGCTTACTAATATTTTAAACATTATTGTGGGCTTCTAAGATTTAAATACTTTTTGAACATGTTTTTTGGTTGTGGGACAACAGTTTGGACCAATTCTGTAGAACAACTGCACGTTCATTATCATATGACCAGCTGCAGAAATTAATTAACACCCATTCAGCATTCTGCAACTCGGCAGATGTAACGCAGATGTTTCAGATGAAACATCAGTTGAGTTCAAATGAGTGGAATAAAGCCTCAGTCTGCACAGGTGGCAGCTGGAAAAGGTTGCCATCATCATGCTTACCTTCTTGAGAGTGAAAGTGAGCTGTTTGCTTCCAACTGCTGTGTCATTGAGGTTTAACATCCCTGAGCTCTCCTCCTGCTGGAGTCGCTCCTCCAGAGACGTCCTGTGTGAGGTCAAAGAGTGTTACGGTCAAATTGAAATGCACACTAAGCGAAAGGCTTAAAAATGACCAGCAAATAATAAGCAAAAAAAACAAAACTCAATAATACTTAACACACACACTCTCACTATACATAATACTCAATGCACGCACTTCTAAGGCACCATATTTGATACACCAGACTTTTTTGATACATTACGCCTCATGTACTATGATATAGTGAGAATATGATGGAAAAACAGCTTTTTAGTTTTATTCAGAGGCCCAAACTGAGCAAAACACGTAATTGGTCTAGATGCTGATATTTATAAGACCAAGATGTAAGATGACATTCTTATAGCTGGCCATGTAAATCAATGAGATCTTTATAACAGTACAGCAGACACACACATAAAATGATATAAATATCAACTGTCACACTAAATCTCTAATATTATGTCTAAGACAATGCTTAGTTGATGAAACCTAATAATGCAATGCAATACAGTGATGACTGAGAGATGAACAAATGTTCCTCAAAAGCCTGATGATCATATTTGGTAATTTTTTCTAAAAAATCATTACATTGTAAAACAATGATTTTTTTTTTTCCTCTTTATAATAATGTAATTTTATTTTAAGGCATCATTGTTACAGTGTAATTATGCATTTAAGTACTGAGTAATATTAATTAACCACATGTACTTACTATATGGTTAGGATTAGGATTAGGGTTTGGGTTACTTGCATGTAATTATGCATAATTAATTGTTATTATAATAGTAGGTACATGTAACGTGTGACAAGGACGCCTTTAAATAAAGTGTTACCTTATATTGGCTTTAACATGGCATGGTTTAAATGTCTGGTTAAGTGTAAATTATTAACTTTAAAACCCATTAGGTGGTTCAAGAACACATACTCGCTATATTTGGCACTTTCATTTATATGCGAGTCAACCCAGAGTCAACATGTGTTACCTGTCAATAAACCATCTACTGCGTGTCAAACAAGGTTAGGACACGGCAGCCATTACTAACTGACAGAGAGTGCTGGTATAGCTGTTCTAATGGTTTCATTACAGCACTTAATATATAGATAGATAGAATAAATATATATACTGTTTTTAAATCTCGAATTTCTTTAACTGTCACTGTAATGAACATGCTGCATTTTTCAGCACCCGCCTTTCCAGTTTAATGAATCTAAGCTGCAAAACGATTCAGTTTAATCATATTTTCACAACTTTATCACATGAACATAAAATGAACACTTCAAGACATTACTGTCCACATTTAACAGAGTTGAGGTTACATTTACCATTGCTCAGCAAATTCTAGTTATTTCAGTAAGGATCCACACAACCAGGAATTATAGGTTCGGTGGGTTTAAAGGTAATCACACAAGCTAGAAACTTACTTTTAGCAAGATCTCTAATCATTTCAGTGGCACAGGGCTGAATATGGGCTGAATATTTTGTGAAATCTGTATAAAGCATCTTAACTCACAAGTCTTCAAAGTGTACTCTACTGATGGCGAGATGAACGCAGATGAATCCTTCTACGTGACCAATCAATTATTTGCATATGCGCCACTGTCCACGCAGACAGAAAAACAGACTGTGCATTAGACTGCACTGAGGACAAAGGGAAGTATACTTCAGGATTTAAGCTACGACAGGGTTTTTCTTTAGGTTTTATGATGGTAAATGTAAAGTTTTTTTGGTATATGTAAAGTTTTTTTTAAGACCAAGTAAATAAAATGTAAGGAATAAATGGAAGTGAATGTTCCCTAAATGTAAATGTCTAGACACACAATATAATATATTATCAACAGCTTAAATTACTTTGTAATTAAAAAAACAGATTAAGGCCTAAATGCTTATTCCCAATCACTAGAATATGGAAATAAAGATAACTTTTACTTAATCTGCAAAAACATTTTTTTTTATTTTTTGTGTGTTTTCTGGTGCAAATGATCAAAGATTCTGAAAGATGCATTAACTTGATATGCAAAATTACTCAAGTCTTCTTTTCTGAGAAACTGATCAAAAATTAACCTTTTTCCCAAAAAACAAGGCTTTATAGCTTCAATTTGCATCTCAAGTAAATTTATCTTGACCTAAAGATGTTTGGATATTTATATTGGTAGAAAAAGACAAACACTGAGAAAGATTCATTGTTTGCAGTGCATGGAACATTCAATGCCATAACTGTATAACATTCTGCTCCCATATAAGAATATAAATGGTTTAAAAATAATCTATGAGAACAAGTAACTTACTTCTGCATCTTCTGCTTGCGGGCCGCGTCGCTGAAGCTGCGAAACTCCTCTCCTGCTTTAATCTGGTAGAATCTGGGTTGGCTCTGGTTCTGGGGCTCCTGCTGGCGGTTCCCGACCGGATTAGAACTCTGTAAGCTGGTTTCGCGGTCCTGTTGCCTTCTCTCCTTCCTCTGGTTGTAATTGCGGTCCCGCTCCTCTGCCCGTAAAAGACGCCGCTGCTCCCTCACTTCCTGCACCCAGCTCTTATCATCATCAGAGCTGTCCTCTTCCTCTGAGCTGCCACGGCCTTCCACCTCCTCGTTTTCCTCATCCTAGTGAGATCAAGCCAGTTTGAGAGAAACCTCAATGTGACATCTACATGTTGCACTACTTGTCACAAAAGTTTCTTGGTGGTATTTGTTTTTTAATGATTTCTTTAGCTCTGTTCAAAACACCTTGTGACCTGCATTGCCATCTACAGAGTTTTATTTTTATGTTTTCATTGAAACTTCAGTTAAGAAAATGTTTTTGTCATTTTTATTATTAAAAAAAAAAATGTCTATATAATTTTTTAAATAATTTTTATTTACATTTACACATCCCCAGTAGTGTTGTCACGATTCTGCGATTTCTAACTGTGGTACAGTACCTTGAACAATATTTATATTTCATACCCTTTTCAGTACCAGGTGGAAAAAAAATGGTCACACTACTGAGGAAACGCCAGTGTTTTGTTCAGCACGAGCTCAATGACTGACTGTCACTGTCATTATAATCAACACGGGCTGGACACGCGCTAAATAAGAGGTTTATTGTGCAGCAAGATTCAGCGGTTATTACGAGAGAGTTTGTGAGGGAGCAGTGACAGTCAGTGATCTGACACTGAACGACAGCATCATTCAATTCATCTGATCATTCCTGACAAATTGAGTGCTCTAAATCAGCTTGTTTTACATGTGTATCTTACATAAAGAATATGGTCTGCAATTTCCCCTCACAAAAAAGCATTTTAAAATACATCAACGTTCAAAAGTTTAATCATACTTCCACTCAGCAAGGATGCATTAAATTAAATCAAAAGTGACAGTAAAAACTTTCAAAAAATTATATTTTAAGTAAATGCTGTTCTTTTCAACCTTTTACTCAAAGAATTCAGAAACAAAAATGTATCAGTCTCCACAAATATATGCTATTTACACTGATAATAATAAAAACATGTTCCTTGAGCAGAAAAAAGCACATTACCCTGGACCACAAAATCAGTCATAAGGTAAAATGTATACATAAAATGTATAAAAATATTTATAAAT
>JAHKKF010530874.1:4959-24988 GCA_019740295.1 Labeo calbasu
CCTGAGCTACCAAATAATCTTATGTCCAGTGTTGTGTAGGGTTGGGTATCGTTTGAATTTTGATTCAGATTCCCGATTTCCGATTCCGATTCTTAACGATTTTTAGTTTGGATTTTAATAATGTTAAAAAGTCAATAAAAAATGGTCAAACATTTTTATTCTGTATTTTTACAAAGCTTTCTATTGCAGCTGAATAACATGAGTGAAAATCAGCAGCTTTTAGAATACTAAGGCCTAAGAGGAACTTTTGCAGATGGTTTTAACAAAAACAATACCACAGCAAAAACAACTAATAAATGACTAATACAAATTTCAAACATTAAATTGTTAAAGGCAAGTAAACAGTAAATACAACTGAACAAATTACAGGTATAGAAATTTAAATCAAAAGCTTAAAAACACTGCATAGTTTTCTTTTCATAAATAAAATATAGATTAACTCATTAATGTTACGAAAGGTATTCAGTCAAGATCAGTGAATGATTTTTTGTTCCTGTATTAACATTGATGACAGGCAACACGTTTATTAGGCCTCTGTCTCTTTAACACCGAATGCACACGGATCTAAATATACTGTTAGGCTGATGTTACATGGGGCAACTTTTTGAGCAGTTTTGCCAGGCATCTTTTTTGAACAATGTTGCTTGGGCATTTTACCACTGAGAATGGGTAAAAAAATTATATCTGGATAATTTAGGGTTATGGGCCCTGTCTCTCACCTTGTTGCCCACTGACTGCAACATTTCCCAAAGTTGCCCAGCAACGTTGCTCAACAAATTTGCCCCGTGTATCATCAGCCTTACACGTGCCTTTTCTTTCTCATCTGTTTACTTTCACTTTCAACAAAAAAAAAAAAAAAAATGGCTGTGTTTAGGATGATATACTGACATATTTTGGGAGTATTGGGCGGAAAATGTGAAAGAGAAGTCAGATTCGGCCCGGAACGACCTTTCCTGCAGTGGAAATGCGCGGGACGGTTCGAGAACAGACACAGGCTGGGAACCCACACTGGGGCCGCTGTTCACTGTGCTGGTGCTTCAGATGTGTGCGCTGCACAAAAATGTTGTGCAACTTCTTTCCTCTCCTGCGCTTAAATAATTTGATTTTAAACTTTAAAAATCACATTAAAATGCGAAACTGAAATGCGCATATCTTTTCAAATACCCGGTTCTTGTAAATTTGGAACCGGTTCTAAAATGGAACCGGTTCTCAATACCCAACCCTAGTGTTGTGTCTATATGTGCTACCCTGTTGTGTACACCTACCCCAACCCTAAACTGACCCTTACTGTATTAAAAATACAGTGTTGGTAGCATAATGTGACAGGTAGCATTATTTGTCAGAACAACAGAAAGCGAAACAAATAGAGCTGTAATAATAACAGTGTACAAAAACGAAGGTTTTATCGCCTTTAGTGTCCATTTCTTTTGGAAACTGCAGTGATATGTACCAGCCTGGTCTCATTGTTTATACGTAGGTATTATTATGTACAATTTACAAGCACAGAATGTACATGTTTGTAGGTTTTTACTGATGCTAAAATGTACAATCTCTATGTAATTCAACATTTAAAACGTACAAATTGCTATGTATTTTCAGCTAAAAAAAACCCCTGTAAAATATTTACATATATTTTATATCATTAAGATATTTGTATCAATGCATTTTTATAATTTAATCAAAAAGTGACTTAAATGTTTAGACCCCCTTAACCTACCCCCAAACCTAAACCTACCCATTTTATAGCGGATATGCATTTTTATAATTTTTTCAATAAGCAATTTAAATGTTTACACCTCTTAACCTACGCTTAAATCTAAATCTACCCATTTTCTAGTGAATATAAAAATATATAAAATGTAATTGTGTAACGAATAGTCCACTGAAGGCAAATTAAAGATGAACCCAAGTGCAGCTTTATTTACAGTTAAGACATAATCCAAAACATAATCCAACAGACTTGACTCACCAACAGCAGGAACAATGGGGACATGACGGCTACTTATACCAAACAAAGAGGGTCACATGACACAAAGCAACCAATGAGCAAACAGACACGACTAATCCAACCAGTGAGAACATGACACACTGAACAAGGGAACCAATGGCAGGAATACAAGACTGCAAGAGAAGCAAGACACAAACAGCATGAATCAAATACAAAATCAAAGACATGAAAACATGAACATGAAACAAACCCCAAACCCCACATTACATGTCCCCCCCTCTAAGGGCGGCTCCAGATGCCGAAACAAAACCCAAATCCCAAAATCCAGGAGGGTGGAGCTAAGGCAAAACAGGGGGAGGGACGGAGGGCCAGGCCCATGTAGAGGAACAAGACTAGGATCATGGGGCAATGGCAGACATTGGAAGTGGAGACGTGGTGGCCCTGGACCATGAAGCAGTGGAAACAATGGAGGTCCTGGGCCGTTGAGCAGTGGCAGGCCCGGATCATGGAGTGGAGGTGGGTCTGGACCGTGAAGTAGAGGCAGACAGTGAAATGTTGGAGCATGAAGCCATGGCAGAGCAGGCAGAGCAGGGAGCCATGGCGAAGCAGCCAGAACAGGAAGCCATGGCGGTACAGGTAGAGCAGGGAGCCATGAGGTCAGTAGAGCAGACAGGAGTGAGGATCCCCACAGTGGAACAGATGACCAGCACAGCCAAGCAGGGATCCCCCAAAGTGGATCAGGCAGGACTGGATCATGGAGCAGAGGGAGTTCAGGAACAGATACCACCTCAGGGGGTTCTGTAGTGGATGCCGCCTCCTCAGGAGGTTCTGCAGCAAGAGCTGCCACCTCTGGAAGCCCTGGCGCAAACTCATGGACAGGAGAGGCCTCTGGCACAGACTCATAGACAGGAGAGACCTCTGGCACAGACTCGTGGACAGACGAGGCCTCTGGCACAGACTCGTGGACAGACAAGGCTTCTGGAGTGCTTTGTGCAGCCCACACACTCAGGATGGCTACTACCATAACAGGAAGGGCAGCAGAGGGTGGCAGGACCTCTAAGATGTCTGGGCTTGAGAGCACTGACGTCACTGGGATGCCTGCAGCCCGCACCAACATCAGTGGTAGGTCCAACACACTGACAGTCAGTCCCTTACAACATCAATACATGACCAGGAACAATGGGAACATGACCAAACAAAAAGGGTCATATGACACAAACCAACCAATAAGCAAGCAAAGACATGACTAATCCAACCAATGAGAGCATGACACATTGAACAAGGGAACCAATGGCAGGAATACAAGAGGGCAAGTGAAGCAAGACACAAACAGCATGAATCAAATACAAAATAAAAGTCATAAAAACATGTACATGAAACAAAAACCAAACCCCACGTTACAAATTGACGAAATATGTAAGCCAACAAAATTGGCTTAGATCTTCATCAGACCATGCTGGCAAAAAGTTATGGAATTCAAGTTGATCGTTTTGAATAACACGCAAATGAATTTGACAAAAAGCACGCAAAAATGGATGTAAGGCTATATCTCCGCAATGGTTTGGCGTATTGAGACCAAACATGGTGTGTGTTGTAATACCTACCTGCAGTGTTTCGGAGCAATGCCACCTACTGGTCAGATGATATGAAAAATGTCTATTTTTGCTTATAACTTCTCAATGGTTTCCAAAAAATCACAAAACTGGTCTCTTTAGATTTGGTGCATCATGCTGAGTCAAACCATACCCAGTTTTCCCATGTCAGCCATTTTGGACAATGACCATTTTGAATTCTGTAAAAAACAAACAAACAAAAAAAAAAACTATGTTTTACAAACACATTGCCATATCTTTACAAAACTCTGTGTTTTTTTTTCTAACTTCTGATATTAGTAACTGAAAACATTCTTTTATTTAACAGACTGAAACATAATTTCTCACCAAATGTGCATCTAATCCATCTTAGGATTCCTTAAAATTTTATTCAAATTCTAATCAAAATTCTTGCAAAATTTATTTGAAATATGACCTCTGAGACACAAGGTCAGTTGTCAGAAAAGAGAAAATTTTGCTTCGAGAAAGGTTTGTATGCTTCATGTGATAGAGCCAGAATGAGCTAGAGCCTGAGAATAGAATCAGCTTCATTCGTCCTTTTTATCGGCCCAGATAAGAGTGGCAACTGAAGTGTTGTTGCTCATGTTTATTCTTCGTGACGGGGAGCAGGGAGCTCTGCTTTGTTGTGTAATGAGCCTCTGTCCCAGCCGCAAAGGTTTTGCCTTTGCCTTCAAAACCACTGATGCTCTAAAGGCCAAGCACACGACTGCACCGGCATCACTGTATGATGTGTGGATCAACCTAACTCTGACTGTGAATACATTCATGAGCTCATGCGAGCCAGCTCAGATCTGTGTATGGCTCATGCAATGAACGTCAGAGCAAATCTGCAGGGTACAAATGAGGGAGGGTTTAAAATGTTATTTTAAATAAACAGAATAAGTATGACTGTGGAAGAGCGGGAAGGAACATGATAGATAAGATAATTTATAGAAACTTGTTTATTATACCCGTTTCCCTCTCTCATTTAAAATGATTAAATTCCTGGAAAGAAAACCTTAAAGGGTTAGTTCACCCAAAAATAAAAATTCTGTCATTAACTGCTCACCCACACGTTGTTCCAAACACGTATGACCTTCGTTCATCTTCAGAACACAAATTAAGATAATTTTTTGATGAAATCCGAGAGCTTTCTGACCTTGCATAAACGTGTTCAAGGCCCAGAAACAACCTGGTCTCATGGCAAAAAAAAAAAAAAAAAAAAACTTTTGGGAATGTTTTTGTGAGATGTGAAATCTGTTCCAATAGGTACATATCACTGCAGCTTCCAACAGAAATGTCCACTAAGTAGTGCTAAAGGAGTGTTCGTTTTTTTTTTTTCCCCTTGGAACAGATGATCGTACATATTGTATGTTTTATGGTAAAGGCTAGATGTTATATAGAGGTACTGTGCAATAATTACTGTTCTTTTGGATTATTGTAATGGATAGGTTTAGGGTTGGGGTAGGTTTAGACGTTAATAAAACACAATCTAAGAGGTAGAAAATGTAATTTATTGTTAGTCTCCGGCTGCAGCTGTATTAACCACATTTTATGTGATGTTGGTTTTGTACGTGTCACCGCTGACTTGAAATTTCCATTGAGTGATGCTGTAACTCTAATGCTCCGTGATGTTTTAAAATAAGATATCATCTGCACTACACCTAACCTACCCATTAGTATAAATAAAAGAGAATGTGACATAGGAAAGCCATCACAAGCATGCCATTTTGGCTTGTTTTTCAATCTCTCAATCAACTTTTTCATTGTGAGTCATGTTTTTCACAGGATTCGTACCCAAAGAATCCGTATTCTAAGTCCAATTCTGTGCCAGCCGAGCTGCCGTGCATGCTTGTTATATCCGGAAAGCGAAACATATGGAGCTGTAATCGTATGAAAACAATTGCAAGTGCTCGCTGTTTTACAGCCTCTAGTGTTCATTTATGTTGGAAGTTGCAGTGATATGTACTTATTGGTACGTATTTCGCGTCTTGCGATAAAGTGGCGGATAGATACGTGTTCGTCATGACACCAGGTCGCCCAGAAAAGTAGTAAGGACATGACTATACACTAAAAACTGCTGGGTTAAATACAACCTAGCATTGGGTAAAATATAGACATAGTCAGCGATTGGATTGTTTTGACCCAGCGGTTGGGTTACTACCCAGAAGGTTGGGTTAAACATTTAACCCAACCGCTGGGTATGTCCATATTTTTCCCAGCGCTAGGTTGTTTTTAACCCAGCAGTTTTTAGAGTGTAATAGTCCATGTGATATCAGTGGTACAATTGTTATTTTATAAAGCTACGAGAATACTTTTGTGCACAAAGAAAACCAAAATAGCGACTTTATTTAATAATTTCTTTTCTGCGTTCACGAGAGTAGTTTTGCATTTATGAATTTTATGTATGCAGATGTTTTTACTGTAGGCTACGCTTGCTTATATCTACTGTAGGCTATACACAGTAATTGACTAATACTTGCCCAGGCACGTTGGCATGCCAGTCCAGCATTGCCAGTCTGTGTGTTATGATGTCCTCGACCTGAGCCTGGAGCAGCTTGGAAGAACAGCAGGACAGATACTCAAGCACAATTTAGCTTGTAAGCAAATGATCCCCATCGCACATCCACTGATGTGCAGCTGACAGAGTGTGAAAGGCTTTACAGGGGATTTGTCGCACAAGTCTTATTCATTTCCGTGCCCAATTAAGGGTTGGCGGCCGTGACATTGCAGACGCTTCAGTGAAGGAGCAGATCAATAATATTTCCACCTTAGAAAGCTGACTCCCCTAAAGCCAAGACCACCATGCTACTTTACCACAATGTCCCTCTGTTTCCTGGTCTGAAGAAGCTCTGTTTCCTGGCCTGGAGGAAGCAAGGATTCTTTGACACAAAATCTTTCCTGCTTTCCTCTCTCAATCCCTCAACTGCCAATGCCCTGGGCCCAATTAACCTGAGCCAGCGTTTTGTCACAGCCCAGACAATACCCAGGCAACACCAACCAATAAAACATGCACAACACCGTCCGTAGAGCCCCATTCATGCTAGGCCGATGCAAGGACAGGGTCATTAATTATTGAGGAATGGTGAATATTTCACGTGCAGGGAGAGTCATGGCTTGACCCTACAGACGTTTTCAAGGTAAATATTTAAAGATCGATACCTTGCATGCTGGGAGAGAAAGTGGTCCCTGAAGGTGTGAATTGAATGTGAGAGAGAGGACGTTGTTTAGTGAACAGTAGTCATTTGCTGTACTATTGTAAACCGTTTCTCCAGCGGGGACTCCTTGTGAGATGCCAGAAAACACGTTGGAAAATCAGTGCTTTTCAATGAGCGGGCATTCCTTTTTTTTCTTTCTACCGCACCATGGGCTCTCAGCAGGAGGAGAGGAAAGAAAATCCAGCAGCAAATCCAAAACGTGGACTTAACCTCTCTACATGGTCCATTATGTTGAAACTGAACCTTTTAAAAGCTGGGGGATGACTAAGCCAAATCTTTCGGCACAAAGCACAGAGTGAGCGTTGATATAGTTAAATGTCAAGTAGTGAGAATGTAATAATTCTCTCAGATAACATGGCTGTGTAATATTCCCCACTTATTGAGACACAATACAACCTCTTTGTTTCAAAAGGAGACATGAGAGCTGTGGGTTGGACTGTTGCCTCCTGGTGTATGCTGGGAGCTGATAAGCTGCACTCTTTGATATGTGGATGACATGTTAGGGATTTTTTTAGATGTAAAAACGTTGTTCATTACTTTTTTCCCCCTTCTTTTCTGTTTGATCGCTTTTCATAATATAAGGTGGTGGGACGTAATAAAGCAACTTACAATAGAAGAACAGAAGCAATTTGTCAAAAATATGTTTAAAGATTTATGAGATAGCTAGATTTCACAGCCTTTTAATGATACATACTGCATCTAAATATATTTACAAAATAATTAGTAGTATTTAATTCATTTATATTAAGTCATAAACAGTGATGTTTAGCTGCATATTTTTATACAATGTTTAAGTGTATGAATAAAGACACTCAGAGCTTTTTGTGAACATTTCTGAGTGAAGTAAACAAAACATCAAAACAAAGCAGAATTCTGAATCCAGTGAAACAGAGTTTTAACTGTTTCTTTCATTCATTCATTCATTCATTCATTCATTCATTCATTCATAAAATTAAAAAAAAAAAAAAAAAAATTCAATTAAATAAAGAAAAAACCTTAAGGTCTGCAGAAAAAAAAAAAAAAAAAAAAAAACCTAATAAATAAATAAATAATACACTATTGTTACAGCACACAGTACACTACATTAAGTATTTATGTAGTTATTTATTAATTTAAGAAACTTTAATGGCTACATGGTTTAATTACATTAAATTAAGGTTTCCCAAATGGGGATTCAATTTGTGATTTGATGTATGGCTAATAATTATAACGATTAAATGTAATGTAATAAATGTAATAAATTGGCCTGCACAATTGATCAAAATAAGTTACAATATCAAATTAATTTTTGCAGCCCTAGTAAATAAATGCAGTATATGCAGAGTAAATAATTTAATAAATAAAAACTGAATGATTTAGATTTTTCACACTGAGGACAACTGAGGTACTCATATGCAACTATTACAGAAGGTTCAAACACTCACTGATGAAGGAAAAACAACGCAGATAAGAGGTAGGGGTGAAACTTTTGAAAAGAATGAAGATTAGTACATTTTTCTTATTTTGCATAGATATACTACCCTCCAAAAGCCCTAGAAAAGTGGGGTTTTGGACAATATTGGCATGAATCCTTTGCAATTTGTGATAATTGTGCACTGATAAGGGACAACACAAACTACGAAAACAAATGTAATTTTATTTCATGAACAGTTTATACATAGAAAAAACTTAAATTTTCGATTCATCAAAATATCCACCATTAGCAGCTATATATATATATATATATATATATATATATATATATATAAATATATATATATATTTTTTTTTTTTTTTTTTTTTTTTCCATTTAGCACTGCCCTTTAGAAGGTACATAAGATACTTAACATAACAAGAAGGAGAGGAGGAGAGGACTGCATCATCATCATCTACAGTACCAATCAAATTCTAACTTAGGTTTACACTTTAGCATGTCCTATGCCAACCGTATGCTTAAACTGTTCTACAACACGTTGTCATCCTTCCTCATGCCTTTTTATGAAAGGAAATGATTTATCTCTCCTAATACTGTACATCAGTATACCTCTATGTGCTTCCTGGAGAACATTATTTATTTTAGCATGGATTTTCAAGTGCAAGATATGCATGTGACCTTAAAAATGTCAGCTCCACAGATCATTTTGTGCTTTTCAACTATTCTGAAGGTTTGCCAGGCGAGTTGTGAGGTTGAGAGTATACACAACTGTCCACTGAGCTTCCCTGATTAGAGAAGCCTGCGAGGTTGTGTCCCTTCTGACTTCTTTGTAACTCATTTGCCATCTGCTTATATCTCATCCTGTCCACCCCCACAGATTCCATCTTTCATTACTCACCGCTTCTAATAAATTAAATGTGTAGGACTTCTGTTTGGGCTGTGCGTGTGTCTGTGTGCGTTTGATGTTTGCCTGAGATGTATGTCTGCCAGAGACATCAGAATAACTGTGGCACCCCTGTTGCTCAGCGATAACCCAGGCTATTCGACTGCACCTGTTTCTCTGCGTGGCGTGGTGCTCTGTGAAAGTGGAGCGCAAAGTTTGGAAAATAAATATACTGTCCAAGTGGCACTAATGTGGCCCAGCTTGTGCATATTTATTTGGGTGAAAACTGGTTGTGTATGACAAATCCACACAGAGAGACTGTTTCTTCCCTTTGATAATACTGCAATTTACCATAGACTCTTAATTACCTATACAAACTAGGAGGAAAGTTCTGCAAGTACTTCACTGACACAAAGCACTTAATCATGAGACTTCAGAAAAATAAATACACTTTCATAGCTTGGTTGAATTTTAATGCAAATTGCATGCCTGGCATAGCCTGATATAGGCACTAAACAAAATTCACCAAAGTTAATAAATGTAATATATTTTTCTAACTTCTTCAATATTAATCATAATTTTGACTTTGTACAATATTGGAAACTTTATATTGTATTATATTATTGATATCATACATTACATATATATGATATCACATATTAACAAAGTTAACATAGTTAATATAAATAATACATATTCATTGTTGCTTCATATTAGCTCAGGCCCATTAAAATAATATTACAACAGATACATCATTTGAATTCAGTACTGTATTAGCACATGTCGAAATTAACATTAACTACGATTAATACATGCTTTAGAAGAGTTTTTCATTGCTAGTTCATTTTAACTAATGTTAACAAATGGGACCTTATTGTGAGGTGTTACAGTGACGTTTCAGAATCTGTTTTTGATTATTCATATATAGCCCTGATTATAGAGGCTAACGTGTACTGGGAGTCCTCTATCTACAGACACACATGCTCAGGGGGCAGTATGAAATGAGATGATTATTTCACATCATGTGTGAGGTAGCCCGGGGTCAAGATGCCACAGCGAATGAGGAATGATTATTCATTACTTGGAGCCTCATCATTGGCTGAAGAAAGAGCCTCTTCTGCATGTCACAAGGTGATCCTGAGCATTCTATTGACCTGCACGGGCAAACAACTGATGTGTATAAATTGGATCTGTAACAACTATGGACGTTTAGTTTCAGACCTGGTTACGAGAGTGAATTTGTGCTCGCTAATGTGGTGCTGGTCGATGGCGGATTCATTTTGCCGTTTAGCCCAGGTCTCTTCCTATTATATCATTGAAATGAGAGTGCCTTTTCATTCTGTCAGCTTGGTTTAAAGTGCTCTAAATATGGGCAAAAGGCGAAATTTCAAAACTGACTGGTTAAGAGAAGAATAAAGACAGATTGCAAGCAAAATGCAAAAGTAAAGTAACGTTTCTGTGGAAACCTTGATGCTTCATTTAAGTCTGAGAGAAACTTCAGAAGCATTTAGGTAGTTATGTGTGTACATTTAAAATAATAGTTCACTAAAAATTACTTTTGTAATAGGTTGTAGTTTGTGATTGTGGACATGTCAGAACTGTTTCCTCAGTTCAGTGTACTGGTGACTGGTGCAACCATTAAGCGACTCACGACTCTAAAGAGAACCAGTATTAGTGTACTACTGACTTAAAGAGAGAGTTCACCCAAAAATTTAAATTCTGTCATTTTATTACTCACCCTCATGTCGTTCCAAACCCATAAGACCTTCATTAATCTTCAGAAAACAAATCAAGATGTTTTTTGATGAAATCCGAGAGCTTTCTGTCCCTGCATAGTCAGTAACCCAACCACGTTCAAGTCCCAGAAAGGTAGAAAGTACATCATTAAAATAGTCCATGTGACATCAGTGGTTCAACTGTAGTTTTATGAAGCTATGAGAGTACTTTCTTTGCACAAAGAAAACAAAAATAACAACTTCATGTGTTCACAAGAGTATCATGATACATACGTGTAGTGCTGCTGACGCAGGAGCTCTTCTGACATAGAACATCCAACTCTCTTAGTTAATTGTCTATATTTTCTAGTTCAAATAAATGGGCAAAAAAATGCAAGTCATCCTCTGTCGAAAACTTGATTTCAGACATGTTTGCAAAGACATTTTTATGTACAGCATGCATCTTCCTCTGCTTGTAAACAAGACTCAACACATTCGGGTTCTACGTCAGAACGTTGGCTCCTGCGTCAGCAGCACCACACGCATGCGTCGTGGCACTCTTGTGAACACATGCCGGAAACTGACATGGAAGAAAAGAAATTGTTGAATGCAGTTGTTGTTCTCTTTGCGCACAAAATGTATTCTCAAAGCTTAACATTAAGGTTGAACCACTGATGTCACATGGACAATTTTAACGTTGTCCTTACTACCTTTAACTACCTGGGCCTTTAACGTGGTAATTGCGTTGCTGTCTATGCAGGGTCAGAAAGCTCCTGGATTTTATCCAAAATTTCTTTATTTGTGTTCCAAAGATGAACAAAGGTCTTACTGGTTTGGGGCGATATGAATGTGAGTATTAAATGACAGAATTTACATTTTTGGGTGAACTAATCCTTTAAAACTACTACAGTTGGATCACTGTTACATTTCCAATATGTTTTATTTGTTATATTTCAGTATATACAAAAACATACATTTTGCCCTCAGCAGACAGTTAGACAGTCCACATAATGGGCATGTCTGCACTGATCAGTTCAGTGTACTGATGGACTAACTGGAGCAGTGAATGAGTTGACAAAAACCGACATCATGGAATCATATACTCCTGCATAGTGGCTAATTTCGATTCTGAGTGACTGTCAGGCATGTCAGAAATTGAATTTTGATTAAGAAACTTGTGGACATGTGCTGACTTGACCCACAAACTGCTTCAGTCAGTTCTGTATGATTTGGTAAACTGATTCATTCAGTCTACTAGAAAGGATCAAATGAATGATTCTTTGTGAACCAAACAGGAAATAGTGACCACTTCTATCAAGTTCCAGAATGTCGCTGAAGTCCATGTGAGTCTCCCAAAGCGGATCAATATGGCAGTAGGAAGTAGTTAACTGTAAAAAATGCAAATGCATATTTTCCAGTTTATGAAACATGAGTCTAAAGTACTAAAAAATGCTCTTTTCTTGAAACAACATAAAAAACCTTGTCAGACCAACAAAATTGCCACAAATGTTGTCCCAACTAGTCAAACACAGTTGTCTGAACAAAGAATTGTTGAAATGTTAAGGCTTTGTGAGTTCCCAGCATTCATTGCAACATGAATAAATTATGCAGTTACTGTTATAGGATTATTGTTTTGCTGTTTTTTTTTTTTTTTGTCATCATTGTTAGTTATTTGTTGCACTGTAATGTAAAGAGCTCATCTTTTTGACATTTGTTGATTGCAACCGTTCTTGAGGTTTGTATGTCTAGTTTTGAGGCCTAGAGTATGTTTAACCACTTTCGTTGGATATCTTAGTCTTGTAAGATGTTTTATAAACAAAACAATGTTGTCTACATATTAGACTAAGTTATCCATTAAGATTTCTATAAGAATTCATTGTCTGTCATTTGTAAATAAACAAAAAATTGATACATAAAAAAATTAATAAATTACCTCAGCGACAATAATTGTTGTTTCAGTTGCTGTGACGAGACTTTTTCTATTAGCAAAATAAGACAATCAACATTGCATGAACAAACGAATTTATGTTGGTTAAAGTATCTTTACTGAGAAAAACTGAAAAACTGTTGAGAGAACTCAAAAGTCTTACTGGATCAAGTTACCTTACTTTTTTAAGTTTTCTCAACTATTTATTTTTTACAGTGTTTTTTAAAGACACCTTGTTGTTTTTTTAATTTATTTTCTGTGTGTGTGCATATGTGTATACACGCTTATGCAGTTGAACTGTTGTATAAACGCAATATCACACTCGTAGCTGTGCGATATGGCTGTATATCGGCACGCTGTGATTACCTACCTCTGAGTCACAGCCGTGCCGATATCCAGGCCAAATCACACAGCTATGAGTATGATATTGCTCTAGGCCTATGCAAAAAATCAGATGGGACTATTATGCGCATCTCCTCAGTAATGGCGGTTCTGTGATTAGTCGTAAATCTCTGTCACCTGCTGTCAGATAGATCGGCAAGCTATGCAATATTGCGTTCATCATCGAATATGTATCGCCTCCGATAATGAACGTGATATTGCATAGCTTGTCAGTGAACTACGGCTATGTGTAGTAAATGCCACTCTATCCAACAGCATGTGATTGAGATTTACGACTAATCACAGAACCGACAATACTGATGAGATGCGCGTGATAATCGCTTCCGATTTTTTGCACAGCCCTACATTGCTCATATATTATATTACGGTAACCTTACAATAAAGTTCCATTAATCAATGTTAGTTAATGTATGAACTAACATGAACAAACAATAATTTAGGTTCGGAGTGACTGTCAGTCATGTCAGAAATTGAACTGACTTGACCCACGAACTGGTTCAGTCAGATCTGTATGATCTGGTAAACTGATTCATTCAGTTCACTAAAAAGAACCGGTTCAAATGAATGATTCTTTGTCAACTGAACAGTTAATAGTGACCCTTCTATCAAGTTCCAGAGTGTTTCGCTTGAGTCCACTTGACTGCTATTTCTTGAAACTGTTTCCCACTCTTAAAGTCTCCCAAAGCGGATCAATATCAGGTTTTAATAAAGGTCCAGCCTTTTACTTGGACATTGCTGGTTAAGCTAGCTCAGAAGCATAATGTGGACACCAGTGTTCCATTTAGGAGACCAGCATTCAAAATACAACATATGTTGGTCTTGTCAAAAGGGACATTATTTTGCTTTCCAAACAACTCTAGACAGCATCCCTCGGGCAACCTGGGTTTATGGGCCACTAGACTGCCGTAATGTTTGTATTTTTTTTATGAAATGAATGGTCACATAACAGCATTATCCTCAGCAGAATGTTACATAATACACTGTAGCTCCTGTGCACAGAACTGTAGACTGTATCAATACTTTGTTAAACACATTTTGTACAGTAGATTGTGATGTTGACTGACATTGCGTTTTACAAAAAGAAAGGAAACCGCATCCAACATAATATTGCACATTCTATTTCATGCACTATAACAAAATAATTTTATTTTCTGAAACAAGTCCTGCTAATGGTTTTCTTGGACGGATGCCAGCAGAGACAGAGTGAATCCATACTTCATTAAACAAAACAGAAAAATAATAAATAAAGATAAATAAAAAAACAACCCAAAAACTACTGAAACTTGGACTCAGTTAAGACCGTTATTAACGTTAATGCTCCCCAGGACAAACGCTCAAAAAGACAAACGGCTTCTGAATCACTCAATGAAATACGGTGGAAATATAATCACTTTTGAAAACCAAAAAAAAGATGATTTAATTCTCAAGTCTCCATGTTATATGTTCCTTCAGGCCTTCTGGGTCATAAAAATTATACTTTATACATAATTAAAAATGATACAGTGATATCATGTAAAATTTAAGCATAAAACTTTTATGGTTCCTCAGTGTTACTAGCTTGATGTATATTTTAACACTGTTCCTCAAGTTGAATCAGAGAACAGACAAGTGCGATTTCAAACGAATGGACCAAGGTTTACTTTTCACAGCAGATCTGTGAGAAAAGATTGGGGGATTGGGAAAGAGACAAAGAGCAATTGAGTGTGTGTGTGTGTGTGTGTGTGTGAGAGAGAGAGAAATTTCTCTCAAGCATGCCTGGTAGCAGATGACCCCCAGAGTATTGGACCTGGCAGCTCACTACAATTATCATTCAGCACAAGTGAAGCACCCTGTTTGATATCTGCCAAGGTAATTTAGTGGGAGAGATTGCGCTGTGTCCTTCTCTCGCTCTGTCTCTCTCCTTCTGCCTCCTTTCTGCCTGACAAGCAGTCTCTCCTTCCCTCCCTCTTGTATCCGTCTCTGTCTGTCTCACTCTTCCCTTTTAACTCCTTATACCCGCATGGAGTTAAAGAGCTTCCAGCAGCATGTTGTTCAATCTGCCTCTCAGAGGCGAGATGGAAAGTCCTTTCCAGAACGCTTACTTGCGGCTGGATGCCTGGCGAGAGAAATTAAGTGATATGGAGTGAAATTGTTTTCCCATGGTGCCTTGGCCTCTCACCAGTGTGTCTGATTACTCGTCATTTAGGAACTCCAAACAGGGCTGAGGTCTACAACACAGATATGCCTATCAGTACAGCACCCGCGTTCACGGACACAGAAAAAGAGCTGAATGATATATGGGACGAATCCCAAAGTGTTGGCATTAAGTCATGTTTAGAAGGAAGTCATTATTAGGAGCGTTGCTTTTTGTTCCTCTGGAGGACAATTCTCTTCTGAACTCTGACCACAGTTGATGCTAGCATTTATGATAGGCTAATCACATTCAGACGTAATGGAAAAATGTCTTTTTATCTATATGAATGAATCTCCTGTTACAAAAGGGCAATGAGAATTTTCCCAAAAGATTCTTTTTTTTTTTTTTTTTGGCAGCACAGCACATTGGTATGTCTGCAAATACATCTTTATATCTCAGTTTGACCTTATCTCCTTCTGTGCAGTGTGGTTATTGATCATACTCTGTAGAACAAAACAAGGACCCCAGATAACATAAAGTGGCTGGACATGCTGGGCGTTAGGTTGCTGTGCGATAAAGTCACATTAGCGAGTGTCTAGTGTTGGTGCTTTAATGCATTACGTACGTGCTGGTAGTATTTTTGCACAGGGCAATAATGTATGTCCTAAATAGTTTCTCTTAATGGGATTTTCAGGAAAGATAAAAAAAAAAGAAAGAATAACATACAGCCATTTACAATTATGGGGCAAAATTTGTTCCTGATTTTTTTTTTTTTTAGTGGAAAAGTGTACTTGCATGTTTTCTCTGTGTAAGTTGCTGAATAAATGCGTGGGGAAAATTATGAAAGAAAAAGAGGTAGTCCTCAGGTAAAGATTGAAAGAATTGTGAAATATAAAATTTAGGTAAAATTTCTTCTGATGGAATATTTCTTTCTTCTGAAAGAGTATTATTCTTGCAGTTAGCAAGGCATTATGATATTATGACTATTTCTTAATGGAATTTTTTTGGGACCAAAAAAGTGTCCTTGCAATTTTGTTGCCATTTCTTAGAAGTTAAAAGGAGTTTTCCCTTAAAAGATTTTGGCTGTTATCATTATGCTGTGCTATTACAATGAATTTTTTTTGTGCCCAGTTCCATGTGTTTTTTTTTTTGTTTTTTTTAAGGAACCCTGGGTATTAAGACTTGTATGGCTTAATATTACACGGCTCCGTGGAATACTCGATTCTGACTGGTCAGTCACCACATTCCAAGGTCTGGTATTCTCAGATAACAACCGGTAGACTAATAACACAGGCTCATCCAGGTAACTGGCTGCAGCTGCCACTGTTTGCTTGCATGGAACATTTTTTCTTTGTGGAAGCTTTGCGTTTGGTTGGCTAATAAAATATTAAAACTCAGTTCAATATTATGAGTACAATTATTTAATTAATTGTGTTATACAAATGCAGCTGCTGTCATTTTGCGACGATTGTTTTGTACATAGTAATGGATTATAAGATAACTAACAAACTGGCAAGATTTTGAAACATTTTAGTCTAAAATCAATATATTTTATCGCCATAATCGTTGTGGTATGACTGCACCGTCTCCCTTAAACGTCTGTCTAGTTTGGACTTGCCACTTCCTAGCAACTTTTGTAGCTTTGTGTTCGAATAATTCAACTCAGATCATAAATTATGTCTCTTAGTGAAATATGTAGCAGAAAATCCATTGAGATTTACGTTATTTAAAAAAAAAATGTTTTATACATATTTTGGACTAGAGGGGTGGCATTAATTTGATGATGCTAAATGGTTGCACTTGGTGAGCTAGTGCCTGTTGCTATTTTTACCACAACACCGAAAACTCTGAAAATAAAATACTAATATGCACGGCTTTTGGTTGTAATTTTCAGTCGAAGGGCAACAAGAGAAGTCTTCTCTGCTTTCCTAGCAATAAGAAGAGGAGAAAAGAATTGGAAGATGCCTGTGGACAAATAAAACTTAATAAAGACTTGCGTTTTTGTTCTCTCCACTTTAGCCCTGATGCCTTTGAGGCTTTTACTAGACCACAGTTACAGAAAGAGCTTACAAATGTTTACAGTCCTGGCAGGATGTAAACATGCCAATGCTTGTCATGACGCTGCAGCAACTAAAGAAGTTTTTCAACATTGATTTCACTCAGTATCTGGGGGTGTTTAGACATCTTGATTGTACGGTATTTAGTTTAAGCCTACGCTTATATTCATCACCACCTGTAAGCGCTTTCAGTAGCTGTGGTCATCAAGTTGTGCTGTGTTAAAAATAGCAACAGGTAGGCAGTAGCTCACCTAGTGCAACCATTTGACATCATCAAAATAATGGCGCCCCCCCATAGTTCATAATATGTATAAAAGGATGTGGATTTTTTTAAACAACGGTCTTCTTTTATGGGTTTTTTCTACAACATATGCCAGTAAGAGATTTAATTTGCATTACATTAAGCCATGCACGTCTTAATATCCAGGGTTCCCTTTAATATAAAGTGCTAGATATGTACTTTTTTTTTTTTAGCACTTTTATTCCAGAAGACTATTGTTTCAGTCAAGCCATTTGAATTAAACTGGATTTGATTCATCAGGTGGTAATGAAATTTGTGAGAATGTTTCAGTGGCATTTTTATGTACAGACTTTGTCAGTAAATGGTGACTTTTTAAACTTTAATAGCAGAACACTGTAGACTTTTATAAATATGTATTCTAAAAAAAAAATTGGTTTCTCAGTTTTTTATGTTTTCTGATGATTTTTCTAGTGTCCATAGTTACAGATTGCAGTCTAATTTAAGAAGATTTAGCTGAGTGTAATTATTCCAGGAAACAAAATCAGAAGGTCAAAACAACCACAGCACAGACCATGCAACTTGGGTTGTACAAATTCAGTAATTACAGTACTCACCTTTTCTAACCCTGCTTGCTACTTCAGAGAAAACTCATTCAAAACTGTTGATTATTGCAAAGTAATTCTTAATATATTTACTCAAAATTAGCCTAAAGGTAAGTGAAGGCCCGTTCATAAAGTTTTGTCCCTGGCTCAATAATTTCAGGTTTAAAAATAAATAAATAAATAATAAAAAAGAGAGAGAGAGACCAGAAAGATGCACATAACCTTTTCTGTTGCCTTAAAAAAACATAATGGAGCACAGTGTGTATAAGGGTTTTTTAATCTTTATGTAATCTGCTTCTCATACAAAATGTAAGCTCACCATGTAAAATCAAGAGTACAAATGTGTGTGCTTGTAAATGAAAATTCAAAGTGAATACTGGCTTTTCATAAGGGGGTAACCTGTAGTTTAATATCTGCCCCATCCACTCATGTGTTATGTGCTACATTAGGGGATTACGCAAATAACTAATGGCTCGCCTAGTGTACCAAAGGCTTCCTATATTGTGCGAAGATAGGTTTATACTTTACCATTGTGTTCACTGTCACAACAGAATTTTAATCCTGACAAGACTTAAAGGCAAAGATTAGGGAGGAAATGGCTCAGCTGGAAATCTATTGTTCCCTTCTGAATCACCAGAACGGAAAGACTTAAGTGTAAAAAATAACACATTGAAATTATAAGAAAGCATGTATATCCTTCAAGACTCTTCTGAGTCCTGCTGTATGTGAAATATTTCAATTAATTATATGAACGAAAGCTGTTAAAAGATCGATGACCTTAGCCGATCTTAAAATACTTCTTCATTAAGGAAGAAGTCACTTAGAATTGTTTTTTTTTTTTTTTTGGAAAAGCAGAGGCATTGATTTTGCTAAGTCACAAGTAAGCCTGGGTGACTTTTATATTCTGACTTATATTCAGAGTTTTCAGTTGTTTTTCTATGTAAATGTGCTATATGGTCAGTGGTGTAACTAGGCCTTTTTACCAAAGAACAAGTTCCAGTGAAATACCGCTGTGCCTCTGTAAAATATTACTGATAAATCTGCATGGGTCAATGGGATTGACGTTTACCAACCTGAGAATCATCTTCTCTGATTTCAGCAATGAAGTCATGTGTTTTCTATCACCTGTTTAGAATCTGGCAATGCCAGCTTCGCAAGCTAATCACTTTTTTGATCTAATTGGTTTTGGAAAAAAAAAAAAAAGGTCTGGAATTTTTGCGAGATCCAGTTTGATTGATTTTGACAGATCACTCAAGCATTAAATCATTTGCAGTGGTTGCTCAGTAATGAGATATTTTATGAAACAGAAAACAAAAATAGCACTGGATGAGGTGGATATTTACTTATTCTACAAAACAAACCATGCAAATGCCTTCTATCATTTGTCTGTGACAAAGTGCCTCTTTATTGCATATGCTGCTTGTGAATGACTCTGATTTTAAAAGATGATTTATATCTATTTATAACAAAAACAGTATTTAAAAAAAAGAGTGTCATAATATTAATGCTTTTTGTTGGAGGGTGTATGCTGAAGTACTTATAAAAGACTTGAAAAACATTCGTGCAGATTTGCACGTTTGAACGTATAGTGTTCAGTGTTAATAAAATGCAGTAGTTAATCAGTCAAGAAGTTTATATATATATACAGTAGTCAACAATTGAAGTGGATCAAAAAAGTCCATCAAAGTTGTCCAAAGACAAGACCGGTGTATTGTTTTGGTTTTAGGACGACTTTGATGAAAGGTTTTGATCCACTTAAAATGTTGACTACTGTATATATATATATATATATATATATATATATATATATATGTGTGTGTGTGTGTGTATATATATATGTGTGTGTGTATGTATGTGTGTGTGTATATATATATATATATATATATATATATATATATATATATATTAGGGGTGCAA
>JAHKKF010530876.1:6781-19057 GCA_019740295.1 Labeo calbasu
AGGACGAGCTGCCGGACCCCGTGGGTCCGGATGAGGACCGCACCCGTGACGGCTGACGGGCCTGGTTGCCGGGCCGTTTTATCCCCCAGAAGTGCCGCAGAGGTGGAGGAGGACAATGCCGCTAGAGAAGCCGCCGTCCCTCGCACCCCGGACCTGAGCGGGGAGCGCGTGCGGCCGCCGGACTCCGCCCCTTACCTGGACCCTTCCCTTCGGAACACTACCCCTCCTTCACGGAACCCCGTCACGTTGAGGACACCAGATCCCCCTTTTATTTTGGACACTTTTTTTCCCCCTTTTTGGACACTTTTTGTTATTGTTTAATAAAAGCCTCTCCGAGGCCTGACGTCACACCCACTGTGTCTGTCGCTTTGCTCCGCCCCCGTGACACTATCTATCTATCTATCTATCTATCTATCATCTGTCGTTCTGTCTATTCTCGTTTTATCTATGATTCTGTCTTTCCATCTTTCTAGCTGTTGTTCTGTGGTTATATCTATCTGTTCTATTGTTCTATCTTTCTGTCGTTGTATCTATCATACTGTTGTTCTATCTATCGATCTATCATTCTATATTTTTCTGTTGTTCTATTGTTCTATCTATCGTTCTATCTGTCTATCGTTCTATCTATTCTATTGTTCTATCAATGATTCTATCTGTCTTTCCATCTTTCTAGCTGTCGTTCTGTGGTTATCTATCTGTTCTATCGTTCTATCTTTCTGTCGTTGTATCTATCATACTGCTGTTCTATCTATCGATCTGTCTATCATTCTATCTATTTTTCTGTTGTTCTATCCATCTGTTGTTCTATCGGTCTATCATTCTATCTTTCTATCTGTTGTTCTGTGGTTCTGTCTGTCGTTCTATTAATCGTTCTGTCATTCTAACTCTGTCTATATCTATCTGCCCTTCTATCTTTCTGTGCTTTTATCTATCCTTCTATCAGTCATTGTTTATTCATTTTATTGTTCTACTTACAAAAAACTATGCAAAATGTGTAGATTATGTAAAGGAATTGTTTAGCAGAATATAGTATGCATTTGTGTGTGATTTAAAAAAGTATTGTATGTTTTATAGCAGGAAAGCTATGCGTGTTAAAAAAAATTAAATTGAAATTCAATCCATGTACATGCACATTTCTCTGGCTTATTATAATATTTTAAGGTACATTATTGTGTCTATTCCGAGCTCTCCCATGTGTGGCGCATTTGACACTTCCATGATATGATTATTATCTGACGCTTTCCGAACGTTGCCACTGGCAAAAGTCTGTTTTAGCAGTCAGAGTAATGCTCAAGTGTAAATATATATGCAGTACATTTCCCAGAAATTATCTTTTACCAGAAATAAGTATATCATAAGCCATGTCTTTGACTAGCCAATGAATACTTTTTGACTCTTTTCACCTATTGCCACAAGTCAAATACAGCTGCTGAATTATTCAGCACTTTATGCGTCGATATAGAACAGTATTTGTTCCTCTAACACACAGAAGCCTAAGACAAACTAATTAGTCAAGATTACTTCTGAATTCATGATACAGCAGAAATGCAGTAAGATAATTAATTCTACTCTTGCACATTTGCATTCCAGGGACGCATTCAATTATTCAATAAAAGCATCATGCAATATGGTGAAACATTGTTTTGAATGTAGGTTTGTTTTGTGTATTCTGTGCCTGCAGTGTGTGACCTTCCCCCCTCTGGCTCGGTAGGGTTATGTGTTTTACGTGCTGTGTTACGGTCAACACGCAGGGAGCTATCACTTGATCAAAGAGAAACGTAGATGCGTAAGGGACCTCAGGGGACACAGCAACAGGTGTCCGCTGCTTTGCCTGTGTCTAATTACCGTGTCCCTCACAATCGAACTTGTCGTGTTCACATGGCTTTTTTTCTGTTTAATTAAAACAGCGTTTTAATGGTTCCTTCTTTGTCACATATGTAAATCAATTAAATATGTTATGAAGCCTGTGGTGTGGAATATATTCAGTCACAGCCTTTGGGCAACATTTACATATACGTCATCAAAAGTTTGGAATAATTAGAATATTTTTTGTACAGTTTTGTAAGAAGTCTCTTATGAACTCCAAGGCCCTACTTAATGATAAATTCAGTAATACTGTGAAATATTATTATATTTTAAAAAGTGTTTTCTATGTTAATATATATTGGAATGTAATTTATTCCTTTGATGAAAAAGCTACTACTTCTCCAGTTTTCAGTGTCACATAATCCTTCAGAAATCAAAATGTTTTTGTGGAATCCTTGATACATTTTTTACTTTCTGAAGAACGGAAAGTTCAGTGAACAGAAACTTAAATAAAATAAATGTCTTTAGGGTCACTTTTGAGCAATTTAATGTGTCCCTTTTTAAACTTACTCCAAACTTTTGTAGTGTGTCACTGTTTCCACAAAAATTAAGCAACAGAAGTTTTTTTTTTATATAAAATTTTTTTCCTACTTTTTTTCTCATTTAATTGGTACCAAATCAGCATATTAGTTTAATTTCTGAAAGATCATGTTAAGTAATGACTGATGAAAATTCAGGAATAAACTAAATTTTAAAATATATTACAGTAGAAAACAGTTATTTTAAATTGTAATAATATTTCACAGTTAGGGCTGTCAAACGATTAATCGTGATTAATCGCATACAAAATAAAAGTTTGAGTTTGCCTAATATATATGTGTGTGTACTGTGTGTAATTATTATGTATATTTAAATACAAACATATTTATTTTTATATAATTTATGTTATATATAAATAAAAACATTTTGTAGATAAATGACATATTTATCTTAAATATATACATTAATTTGTGTGTATTTATATATACATAATTACACACAGTACACACATATTTATTAGGCATTTATTTGGTATAAAGCCCTATTCACAATATTACAGTTTTTATAGAATTTTTGATCAAATCAGTGCAGACTTCTTTAAAAATCATTACAGTTGAAATGAATTATTCCCATCTTTTAACTGGTATTGTAGATGTAGTATTGAAATTATTTCACAAATGCATTATTAATTTGACAGTGAGACTGGTATTGAGATGGCGATACACCTGCAACATTATGCAGGTTTACGTAAGCACATGATTATAGGCCCACCAGCTGTTTTTTGTCAGAGAAATAAGAGTAAATGTGAAGTATGTCATAGAGAGGCTAAAACAAACTCACTTCACACATCGTATTGATTCAGATATATTGATTGTCAGGTCAAACGTAAAAGAAAATCTCAACCAGTTATTCCAAGTGCTTATCCGGACTTTTGATTGGTCCTTGAGTTTATACTTCTACGTTGGCTCTATTTGGCAAATCAATGCGGTTGATGAGTCAAATGATTCTTGCATGCATGTCCATGAATTATTCAATACCTGATGCTCTGAAGAGGTAAACAAAGGCCCGTTCCATTTGATGGAGAGTCTCGCCCTGAATGACCCAAACAAAATACCATTGCTTTGTTCCAGGTTTGTGTTGCCAAAGCTTTTTAGGCATCAAAATTCTTCTTATGCAGCGCCGAAAACGAGATACCAGAATGCAAAGTGGTCTAAGCTTCGCACATCATCTTGGTTTCATTTAACCTGCCTGATACGCTCCATTAATGCTAAATTTAGCTGCTCTCGCATTCGCCCAGGACAGACCCCGTAGATGTATTTTTATTAACTACAACCTTTTTGTAATATATGCGTGTGCAGCATTTTGTAATTATGTGTCCTCGTGTTACATTATACTGCCCCATTTGCATTTGCATTAACATTTAAGTCATTTAGCAGGTGCTCTCGTTTCAACACAAAGTGTTTTCTTCTTACTAAGAAAAGAATGGTTTTCTTGACGTAATGTGAGACCGCAGCAGTCAACAAATGGCTGTGTGCAGTTGTGAATGTTATCTGCTTGGATGCATTTGCAATTATGAGGATGTCAGGAAATGTTAGCAGGAAACAAGCTAGTTCACATATTATCCATTAGCCTTTACACTCTTGTGACTGAGTAAATGTGAGGGGGAAGATTCTATGAGGTCAGCTCGACGCCAAATACAAGTTCGCTGACAGCGAATGTGCTTCAGGGTTTTGTGATGGGGTTAGTGCAAGCTTTTCTCAGCTGTGAAAAACTTTATGCTTTTGCCAGAATCCCTCTAATAGCATATGTATGTTGTCGAGACATCTGTTCGGTGCGTATGTGTTCATCTTGTAGATGTTATTATGAAGCTGCGCTGTATTGCTGTATTGTTATTCCTCAAACATTCTGGTTAGGGGGTTTTTGAAATCCCTAACTCGAAGTATGAAACTTCTGCAGTTACTTTAGCCAATCCACTTAATGTGCAGACACAATTCACACAGTTTTGCAGATCGTCTAGATCTAATTTTGCATCGTTTTACGTTTGTAAATCTTAGATTTATGTTTTAAATATTTTCTATAAATGTTAATAGAATATTCACCAGTCAACATAAGACATTGATGATGTCATTGTGATATTTTGCATAGTGTGTTCTGATTTATCTTTTTCAATGAAATGCAAATTGCTACCAAAATGTATTCTTTTATAGGTGAAAAACATTGAAAATCTGACTTTTTCTGTGTTTAAGTGCTATAATTGGGTCCCCGGTGCATCTACCAACCTAAAAAACAAGAAAAAGAACAACCTAGTATTTTTTTTTTTTTTGGTAAGCCTTTCTCTGCAAGCTTTTGAAAAAATGAGCTGCTCAGATTTTACTCCCTCTGTGATGTAGAAAGGGGATCTTAATATAATATTACCGCCCCTTAATAATTATGTTTTCGCAAGCCACAACAGTGTATCAGATCTAAGAGCATGGCAAAAGTTCAAAGCATGCTAGCTGTTCTTTCTTTGGCTGCACAGATGAGCACACTATTTACAGTCCCAGCCTCAGAGCAGTGGATTTATTGATTTATTTACTGTATATTACACTGTTGCACACAGATCTAATATAAACATGCCATTTCTATGAACATTCCCCGTTATTTACCTTCACAGACATTACCGACAGTTTTTGTAACTTCTGTGTGTTTTTAACATAAACTTGTGTGTATTTAACAGTTTAAGCGCAATAAGACCTGAAAGAGAATTTAGTTTAGTACTCGCATGCCACGTGGCAGCCGCTTTATGTGCGTGTGCTTCGCTCAGAAAACTCTATATCAGAAGTTTAAACTGATATAGTTTAAAACGCATGAATTCAGCGTGATAGACATGATAATTAAAACCAAACAGATGTTTTTTTAGAAGAGCATCTTAGATACGAGCTGTAAAGGCACAGCCCTCTTCTGGAAAAGGGGGCGGGGAGCAGCAGCTCATTTGCATTTAAAGAGACATGCACTAAAACAGCATGTTTCTGCTTCCAAAATGATACAAGAAATGATACAGTAAATAATCTGTGGGTTATTTTGAGCTGAAACTTCAGAAACATTATATTCAGACTTATATTAGACTTGTATTACATATTGTAAAAAGAGGCATAATAGGTCTCTTTTGAAAAAGTTTTATTTTCAGCCTGATTTGCCTCTGCATGCTAACAGCGCTTGTCAATGTCAAAATAACTGAGATGGCCAACCAAATCAAAATAGGTAGGGTTTACTGTAATTTTCGTCATACTTTTCATCAACAACATTTTTTTCAACAATGGCTGTACTAGAACATGCTTTCATGCTTGGTGGTTTGAAAAATGCATTCTTTTTAACATAATTTACATTATTACAATACAGTTCTCCCAGCCTGGCACAAATGGCTCGATTAGTTCCGGGTTTAATGAAGTCCTGCCCTCCAAAAAACAAAATTTGTTGTTATTGGTTAGCTGTCCCACTGCGTTGCGATTGGCGAACAGCTTAGACGGTGTTTCAGTACTGCCACGCCCCTTGTCAAAGAAGCAAGTTCCGTGCACAACTGTTAGCGCAAGCTAGATTAAAGTGATTCTTGCATTTTAATTTTAATTATGGATGGATGCACATTATTGGACTTGTTTTGGACTGATGAAGAGAAACACCCGTCTATGCCTTTCTAAAGCTTGGGAGTGCCAGCATAAATTTTAATATAGCTCCGATTGCATGTCATTTAAGGAACTCTTTTATGGTCACCAATGTTGCATTTATTTTATGTGAAATACAGTGATAAAATAGCAGAGAAATTAACTTAAGTTTTAGATTAAGTTTAAATTAAGTTTTCTCTTTGTATTTCAATTTTTGTAATGTTAAATGCCTTGACTGACACTTTTGATCAACGTAATATAACTTTGCTTAATGAAGGTCACTGAATTTTTTTTTCTTTTAAACTGACCTTACATTTTTACGGGAGTGTATATGCTTGCACTAAACAAACGTGAACTAAATTCTTTCTAATGTTTTCCAGATTACATGCACTTACCAGTCTGGAAATGTACTTCATGCTGCAGAGGACTGCACTAAATGCATCTGTCTGAATATGTCTGAATGCACAAGAGGAAAAAACATATACCGTATGTATATATAGTTTAACGAAAAAGGCAGGAAAATATTATTGAACAAAGAAAAATATTGCATTTTCACTGATTAAGAATTCATGCCCTTACACACAGTAAAAGCACCGTGGAACGTTGAGGGTTTTCGTTCAGACAGTCTAGTCCTACCAGGCAAACATCTTAAGTGCACCATGAGGATCAAGATATTTCTTTCTGTCAGTGCCATTAGTGTCTCTGCATTGAGTTTTAGTGTCTTTTAGATTTACTTGTTATGTAATTTCATACATCGTCATTGATTTTCCACGGCGTATCATTCGGCAGCTGTATTTAAAAGGGGTCATGAAGATTCAAATTCTCCCTGATCCTTTAAAATATAAGAGCTCAATATAGCATAAAAATTTCACGTTCAGAAGTCAAAACCTCTTTTTTAGTCCAAAAACTATTTATTAAAACTAAGCTCCAAAAATGACTCGTTCTGCCCTTTGCCTTCTTGGCCGGTTGTGGGACAGTGTAGTAATGACAAAGAGAGAAATACCATTATACAGCTCTTATTTAACTAACAGAAAGTAAGATGTCAGGGACGTTCACCAAATGTTGTATTATTCCTGGCTGCCTGAAGAATTTTGAAAGATCTTAATAATTGGAAAGTTGTGTTTGTGTGCCAAGTTTTTTTGCAGAATTTTCTGCAGACCATTTAGGGCAACCAGCCTTGCATTAAGATAAAACTTAAAATGATTCATTGCATTAATTGCATTTCTTTTTTTTTTCTTTTTTCTTTTTTTTTTTCTAAAATGTTACAACACATTATCATTAAAGAAAAAAGTATATATATTTGATTTAATTATTTTGAAATACAGTAACAACAGTTATATGGTAAAATATTATTTTACATTTTCTATTTGGATATATTTTAAATTATAATTTATTAAAGTGATGACAAAGCTGAATTTTCATCAGCCATTACTCCAGTAATCACTCATATTAATTTACTGTCATTTTTGAACAATTTAATTTAATCTTTGCTGAATAAAAGTATTAATTATTATTCTTACTATCTTACAAAGCCTGAACATTTGGACAGTAGTGTCCAAAGGGTTACGGTTAGTAGGATTTATTTATTTATTTATTTTGCAAGCAAGTTTTTTTTTTTTTTTTTTTAGCAGTTTTTTTTTTCTTTTTTTTTTTGGTGAGATTTTTAGTAAGTTTCTTGTTTAGTAACATTTGTGTGTGTTTCATTTTGTCTCTAGGATATTCTTTAAAAAAAACCAAAAGTGTAACACAGAAAAATTAAAGTCTTGCAGGTTTGGAAATATGTCAGGGTGAGTAAATAATGTTACTTAATTGTTAATAATGTTTTTAAAATATTTATTTAATGTGTAATTTTTTTTTAAACTGCTTTCTACTCCTTTTGTAGCAAGATTTCTACTTTAGCAACACTGAAAATATAATAAGTAAAAATAAAAATAAGTAAATAATAATAAATGAGATAAAATCATAAACATACTCATTTTGACCCCAGGATATTCCTTTAAAAACATATAAAAGTATTCCACAGAAAAATTAGAGTCTTGGATGTGAGAGTGAGTAAATAATGATAGTTAATTACTAGTAATGTTTAGCAAGGTTGTTTTTCAATAAGATTTTAAATAAGTTTCTTTTTTTTTCTTTTTTTTCAATATTCAAAAATATTCCACAGAAAAATTAAAGTCTTGCGACTTTGCAAGGATGTGAGGGTGAGTACATAATGTTATTTAATTATTAATAATGTTTAAATATTTATTTAATGTTTAATTAATGTTTTTTTTTTTTAAACTATCCTTCAACTGCTTTCTATACCTTCTTTAGTAAGATTTGTTTTTAGCAATTTTTAGTAAGATTTTAAATAAAATACTTTATTTAGTAACATTACTTTTATTATTATTATTATTATTATTATTATTTTATTTATTCTTTTTTTGGAATTTATTTATTTTTTATTTATTTATTTTTTGGTCATTTTGTCTCCAGTTTGTTTCTTTTATAGTAACACTGACTACTACTACTACTACTACTACTACTACTACTACTTATTATTATTATTGAGTAAATTATGTTATTTATTAATTGTTAATAATATTTGAATATTTATTTAATGTTTAATGTTTAATTCTTATCTTTTGTAAACTTTCCCTCAAATGCTTTTTGTTCTTTCTTTTTGCTTTTTATTGATTTTTGTTTTGTTTTTTAATATTTTTGTATATTTTTTTTTGCAAGATTTTTAGTATTTTTTTAGTAACATGGATTATTTTTATGATTTTTTATTTTTTTGGTCTTTTTGTGATTTTGTCTCCAAGATATTCTTCAAAAATATTCACAAGTATTCCAAAAACAAAAAAATTAAAGTCTTGCGGGTTTAGTGAATAAATAATGATATTTAATTATTCATGATGTTTAGATATGCGTTTAATGTTTAATTAATATTTTTTGTAAAATATCCCTCAAATGCTTTTTATTCTTTTTTTTTTAGTAACATTCACTACTTTTGAGTGAGTAAATAATGTTATTTAATTATTAATAATAGGTTTAATTAATATATATTTGTTGTTTTTGTAAACTATCCCTCAAATGCTTTTAGTTTCTTTTTAGTAACATTGACTACTTTTTTTACTTATTTTTATTTTTAATATTAAAAATTATTCCACAGAAAAATAAAAGTCTTGCAGGTTTGCAAGGATGTGAGAGTGAGTAAACATAGTATTTTATTGTAATATTATTATTGTACAATTTTTGTAAATTATCCATTGAATGCTTTTTATTTCTTTAATCCTACATTAATTTCCTACTTCATTCATCAGAAATGTCGTGCTTTTTGCCCCCCAAACTTTACTCGATGTAACTTTCTTGACACCACGGTAATGCATTTTCTCCATCGTCTTAAAAGTGTGAGCGCACTCGATCTAAAAGAGGCCCCGTGAACCCTGCCGACGATTGGCTGATCTTGAAAGCCCAGGTCTTTTGGTCAAATATCTCCCTCCTGGGAAAGGCACTTACAAATGGACCACTTGGAGACCACCGCTGAGAGAGACTTGTCCGTCTGCGGCGGTTGAGATCGCACGCAACCTCGGTTGTGTGTGTGTGTGTGTGTAAGTATGCATGTACTCTCCCTCCAGACCTTCCCCTGGAGACCGGCCCACTGCTGGGAGCGCCATGTGGCTGATTGTCAACCTCCGCTCTCCTCACTCTCTCTCCATCACGTATCTGCGGGAGGCCCTGAAACGCTTCCAATCCAAGCAGATTATTCGGAGATAAAGACTCGGTGACAAGAGCTCTCCGAGGGACACTCGCTATTCCATTTGCAGCTGTATTATTCCAAGAGTCGGTGGCATCTGCGTGACTCTTCCAGAGATGCGTTTCCTGCACGCCGCTTCCCACTGGCACAAATAGATGAACAGATTTCCGTCTCATAAACAAGGTTCTGGTTCCACTGAGTGATTGTGTATGAATTGCACTTAATCAGCTCCTGTGTTCAAATATCAGCTCTGGCTGCCAAGCATCGAGTCTGCTTATACACTCATTAGGTAGATGATAACAATAACAGCGGAGTGTGTCGTTTGTATTCGCGATGTCATTGTTATTAGCGCCGAGGCTGACTGCATCAACCTGTTAATGTGCGCTTCGGTGTCAGACACGGCCAATAAAACCCTTAGCGCTGGTGATGTAACGCCGAAGCTCGTCCGTATGTGAAGTCGTAAAAGTGTGTAATGTTTTCTTTTCCTCTTTCTGTCATTTTAGTAGCTCCCTCTTTCCTCCGAGGCCTCCGCGTCAACATCTAAACCGAATTATGCGGCTCATCCTGAACCGAGAGAAGGTCTTGTGTTTTCAAAACAAATCAGGAGAATATTCAGCCCCTGTCCGAGGAAAGGCAAGTGTCGTCTTGCTCAGTTGCTGCCATCTGACTTGTGTGAAGTATGTAAATACTGTGAGACGCTCGCACCTCAAGGCAGAGGAAGACGCTGAAGGTCAGTCGTGGGCTGAAGCTGTTTCGTGCTGCTGGAATTCTTGACTGTGTGCATGAATAAGTCCTGTGATTTGTGCATTATGCCTGACACCAGTTTTTGAGCTGTTTAAATAATATAATAACTGTTAGTAAAGCGATGCTTCTTTTGAAACACTCTCTTGCATCATAGATTGGGAGATGAACAGATGGATGTGATATTAATTCTAACAGATGGATGTGACAAAATAAATGTAAACTCATTTATTACATCCATTTTGATCATTTATTATATATTTTTAATATATTAAAGTTATTACAGTTAAAATAATTTATAAAAGTTTTCTAGATGAAATGTTAGTAATAAAATGTATTTTATTTCTGAATTATTGCAAATAATTTAATTATGTCACTATAATAATTTATTATACATTTTTATAAAATTCAATAAACTTATTACAGTATTAAAATTGTAACATTTTATACAATAAAATTTATTATAAATTAACTTTGATAGACACATTAATTGCAATAGATAAATTTAGTTAAATATTTATAATTCATGATTTATTAAAGCAATGCTTCTTTTGAAACACAATCTTTCATGATAGATTGGAAGATGAACAGACGTGATATTAATTCTAAATCCATTATGATAATTTATTATATATTTTTAATATATTAAAGTTATTACAGTTAAAATAATTTATAAAAGTTTTCTAAATCAAATGTTAGTAATAAAAAGTATTTTTTTTATTTTTGAATTATTGCAAATAATTTAATTATGTCATTATAATAATGCATTATACATATTATAAAATTATATAAGATTATTACAGTATTAAAATTTTAACATTTTTTAGAATAAAATTTATTATAAATTAACTTTGATAGACACATTAATTTCAATAGATGCATTAATTTAAATATCTATAATTCATAGTTAAGTAAAGCAATGCTTCTTTTGAAATACAGTCTTTCATGATAGATTGGGAGATGAACAGATGTGATATAATAAATGTAAATTCATTTATTACATCCATTTTGATCATTTATTAAATATTTATAATATATTAAAGTTATTACAGTTAAACTAATTTATAAAAGTTTTCTAGATGAAATGTTATTAATAACATTTTATTTTTAAATGATTGCAAATAATTTAATTGTCATTTTAATAATTTATTATACATTTTTATAAAGTTCTATAAAATTTTTACAGTATTAAAATGTTAACACATTTTCTACAATAAAATTATATTAATTGTATACATTTTTTAATATATAATTTTGCTAAATTTAATTCAGTTTTCCTTTAAAAGTATTTCGAATAAATAATATGATGAAAATAAAAGTATGTATAATAATTGATTTTTTTTATACGTACATTTTCGGTAAAATTACTAATACTTTTTAATACATTATTACAAATCAAATTTATTGGATGTGACAAAATACATTTAAATATGTTTATTATACCCATTTTGATAATTTATTGTATATTTAGAATTCAATCAATGTTTTGTAAAAGAAATGTATTATATAGAAATTATATAATATAATAATTATACATTTTTAAAAAATGATTACAAAAACACATTCAGTACAAATACATTTTATTATGAATTAATTTTCGATAGACAGACATTAATTTCAGTAGATAAATATGACAAAATGTATTAAAATATATTTTAAAATTATATAATGTTGCTAAATGTCATAAAATTTTACTTAAAATATGTAAAAAATTAATACAAATAAGTGTATAATATTTAGTAATTTATTTTGTAAAATTACTAATAATTTTTAATAAATGATTACAAATCAGATTTATTGTAAATAAAATTAGAT
>JAHKKF010530878.1:0-11575 GCA_019740295.1 Labeo calbasu
GGCTTGTTTTGTAGCCACAGGACCTGGGCACCTCACAGTCATTGAGTTGGCCATGAACTCCTCTGTATATCAAAGTATTCTAGAGTCAAATGCGAGAGCATCTGTCCAACATCTAAAGTTGGGCCAAAATTGGGTCATGCAACAGGATAATGATCCCAAGCACACCAGCAAATCTAAAACAGAATGGCTGAAAAGAAAAGAATCAAGGCGTTGAAATAGCTCAGTCAAAGTCCAGAGCTCATCCGGACTCAAATGCTGTGGTGAGAGCTGTGCGCAATCAAAATGCCCACAAACCTCAATAAACTGCAGCAATGTTGAAAAGAAGAGAGGTCCAAATTCCTCCAGAATGATGTCAGACACTGATAAAGTCACACAGAAAATGAATGCTTCAAGCTCTTGCTGCTAAAAGTGGATCTACAGGCAACTGACTCATAGGGTGTCCTAACTTTGTCACACATGGCCTTTCCCTCTTGGCTGTATTTTTCTTAAATAAATAATGACACTGTGTGATGATGCTTATCTGAGGATTTATTTTCCAAATTTTAAGACCTGCCAAGGACCAGATAATTTTTTATTATGTCCTGATACAGAAAACCATGAAATTCAATAGGGTGTCTTAACTTTTTCACATGACTATACAGTGTCATCCCATTCCCAAAATATTCACACTCTTACACTGAGAATATTTTACCTGGACCGGATTGGGCTCGACAAAGGGCATCAGTGCTTCCATAGGAACGACCCAGGGTGAGATGGTAGTCCCAAAATTCTTGCCCAAGAACGGGCCTAATGGAACATATTCCCAAGCCTGGATATCCCGAGCTGCAACGTAAAAAAGAAAAGACACTGTATAATAAGTAACTGTACATGTCATGCACTGGCACTGTGGCAGTGAGTTTAGCAGGGCTCAAACTCTCTACAAAAACTTATTTTAAAACCTTTACCCTGCTGAAAACAGTTTAAGTGCATGAGTCTTGAACCACTAGATGCATTTACAATCCCTTTAAACTTTATCTTCTCTGCTGCTTGCCTGAATCTGGGACAGGATGGATCATTGCCTGTGCTATTTCTTCTTCTCGGACTCAAATTAAATGTGCAGTTGTTCATTGCACAGATCACTACTTAGGCACAAACAGGCTGTGTTCCAAATCCCAGTGAGCTCCCTTGATGTCTACATAGACAGCTGCCTTCTAAGATGGAACTTCAACACAATATTCTAATACTTCAATAAGCATAAACATAAATATATATAGATACTGGTCAAATGGTACATTAAAAAATAAGAGTTTTTTCTTTACGCATTTTGGTAATGAATACATTTTATTTTTAATATATTAACATATCACACATGCAATCCTGCTTTAGAGTTTGACTAAAAGAAGGTATCTTTGAACATATTGGATCAGTCTGTATGGTGGAAGTGTGCATATGATCCCTTAATATGCTGATTATGTAGCTCACTTGGTTTTGCAATAGTGAGTAAGAGCCTTATCTTTGTGACAAATTCTCCAAGATTTGATTCAAGTAAGGAATAATTTGCTGTTGCATAAATTCCCACACTTCACCATAGTACATTACAGCGCAATATAATTCGATTTTCCCAACCAAAATTTGCTGGCAAAATAAGTCCTATAAAGCCTTTGTCCAGACAAATAAATCCGGTCACATTAATGTCGAGATTATTGAATTTGAAACCTCAAGCTTTCATAAAGTCTGCAGCCTCACAGCATTGATATTCTTTACCCGTCTTATTTCTTTATTTATTCATTGTGTTTCAAATCTATTCATATATCTAGAAATCCAATCCAGACTGATGCGTCAGAGTATTTCTCGCAGCCTTACGCAGAACAGATGCCAAAGAAACGTCAGTTCACACCGTCAAGACGTCATCGTTCTGCATAACCTGTTTGAAACAGCACAAGATATTCTGGAGCTGTACTCATACAACATACAAATATCTACCCTCTGCATAATTCTGACAGGCTCTCGCTAGAAGACATGCAGCAGTTTTGAGGAATGTGAGAACTGGGACCCGATTCTGGTGAGGAAGAAACTTTGGAGGAGAAAAGAAAGGTTTTCTAAAGAAATGCAAGGAAGAAAACACTGAATGTAAAATCTGGAGGGAAGAGGCATTTTAAAAAAAAGCCAAAGGCATTCTGGAGACAGTTATTGACAGTTATTGTTTTTTTTTTTTCTGTTCACATAAGATTGAAAAAAAAAGACAGTTTTTTATTGACAGTATTGTTATTGAAACAAAAACACAAATGCATGTATAAAACAATGGCAAATATAAAATGGATAAAAAGTACAAAAGCACATATATACACAAAAATATTGGGCGAAATGGTACATTTTTAAATTGCTACTTTTTTTTAAGCCAATTTTTTACTTGCAACTTAGCAAGACAGTAATGGCAAACATACAATTTATAAAAAGTAAATAAACATGCACAAATATTGGGAAAATAGTAGATTTTTTAATTGTAAGTAGCCATTTTTTAATTGCAAATTATTAATGCAATATTTATCTTACTTTTCTTAGTTTTCAAAGTTTTGCAGCAGATCAGAGCAATAATATAATCCATCTGCAAAATAATGGCAAATATATAATAAATAAGTACAAAAGTAAATATATAGAGACAGAATTTGGGCAAAATAGTCAATTTTTAAATTGCAAATAGATATTTTTAATTTACAGCCATTTTTAAGTGGAATTTTTAATAAAACGTAATGCATTTTGGTATCAAACAAACTTTAATATATTATACAATATTTCTATCAATTTGTCAGTCATGCATGCAGTGCTATGCAATTCGCTAAGTTTTGCAACAGAGGAGCGCAAGCTAGTAATGCATGTGCAAAATATAAACTATATAAAAATTAAATGAACAAATATTGGGCAAAATAGTAAATTTTAAAATTGCAATTAGTTCTTTTTTAATCGCAACTTACAGATGCATATTAATATTAACCAAATTACATTTTTAATACAATACTAATTTAATTGTTTTAATTTTTTTTTTTTTTGTAAGTTTTCAAAATTTTCCAACAGAGCATACAGTAATGCATATGCAAAATAATGGCCAATTTTTATAATTAAAACGTACAGATGTATTTTAAACAAAATCATTTTTAAAAAAAATATTTCTCTCAATTTGCATTTTCAAAGTTTTGCAGCAGAGCACAGCAATACAGTAATGGATGCTTTTATGTTAAAAATAAATAAATAAAGGCACAAAAAAGCAATTAAAATCCCTAAAATTGACAGTTTTGTTTTTCAAACATCTCTTGAATTTTTATGCTTTCATACTGAAGTCTTCCAATATTTCACTGCACAAATTACATTTGTCGATCGGCATAAACCATCACAAATCAAAATGCTTCTGTTTTACTCACTCTGCTACAAAACGCATTCTGTGACAGGAAACTGAACAGAGCTAAGCAGATGCTGTGTATATGGACATAGTTTGGCATGCACACTTCACCAAGCGTCACCTCTGCCTCCTTGCTCTAAAAGTGTTTCTCATTTCCCAAGTCTGCTCAGTGGCTCATAAAAATGCAATGTGTTTAGTGTGCTCAAGACGGAGTCATTGTAGGTTTAGGAAGAGACAGACGAATAATAAAAAGAATTAACGGCGGTTGTTGCTCAGAAATGCCTGACCGGGAAATGATGCTAAATCACGCCACGTCAGACACAGAGCACCAGGCTTCTCTGAATAGCTAAGGAAACCTTGGAAGATATGATTAAGATTCTCTCAAGTGAAACTGAGTTGTGGCACGATTTGTAAATTGAGATTTAACATAATATTTAACTGTGTTTGTTCGCAGATGACAAGACAAATAAAAAGAAAGAATTCTGAGATTTTTGTGGCAAAATGGTGGTGTAAAATGAAGTGCACTTGAAATGTGAAGTACTTAATATGATTTAATGACATGTAAACAATGAAATACATGATGCATGATAATGCCATTATATGGAATTCAACCATTCTTCTTCCCCTCTCAAATCTAATTTGCTGTTTTCACACTTGTTGTGTTGCAATATATAGCTTATATATGCTTATATATCATCTTAGAAATTGATTTGGGAGAATAGCATTGCAGAAATTGGTTCTCACCACTCCAGTCGTTCATAAGCACCATGCCGAAGATGTGCTCGTGAGCCTTCTCCACTGGGATGGGCTCTCCAAGCTTATTCCCTTTTCCCACAAAAAACGCCTGTAAGACAAATATCACATTAAGTATGCAATATCAATATATCGCATCCTAAATGTATATGTTTAGAAGAATATTGCACCATATTAAGAGACACGAATCTGCATAAGCAAACAGAATGCTAGTGCAAGTATTATTAAATCTCTATGGCACCTTGCCTAATAACATTGTTATCCAAGAGGCATATAAAAGCAGGAGTAAGTAACTGAGAGCCTCGCACCACTCATAAGTTCATTACATTAAACCTAAATGGGTTTTCAAGATGCTTTTACAGTAGCAGAGTGAAAGTGCCACAAATAAATTACATTAATACATTCTGATTATTTCAAAGCCACTGCAGACTGTATATTCAAGGAGGAAAAAGTGACAGTAAAAATAACAAAGCCGATTTGATGCATCTAAAAGCATATTTTTTATTGTTTTATTACTGCATATGAATTAAAATGATTACATTTAGTATTTATTTAGTAAATTTAGTATCTATCTATTATACTTGGAGTTCTACTGATTTTATGAATTTGAAGAAAAGAATTACCCTTTTATTTATTAAATATTTAGTAAATAATTATTACAAAAATATTAAATATTTAGTGAAGAAGTTTATTTTAACTGAAGTTCTATCAGATTTAAAAAACTATTATATAAAAGGATTTAATACATTTTAATTAATTACAACGTTGTGAATCTACAGCCTTCACTACAATGGCTGTTTGGTTTAAAACTGTAGCTTGTATGTTTTAATTTTTGTTTTTACGTTTTCAAAATTTTTCAACACAGCAAACAGTAATGCAGACCATACAGTAATGCATAAGCAAAATAATGGCAAATATAAAATACAAAAAGTACAAAAGATAAAAAAAACAACATGGTACATTTTTAAATTGCAACTAGCAATTTTTAAATTTCAATTTTTATAATTAAAACTTATGTATTTTAAACAAAATCATTTTTAAAAATAATATTTGTCTCACTTTGCATTTTCAAAGTTTTGCAGCAGAGCACAGCAGTACAGTAATGGATCCATTTATGTTAAAAATAAATAAATAAAAAGGCACAAAAAAGCACTTAAAATCCTTAAAATGGACAGTTTTGGTTTCCAAACATCTGTTGAATTTTAATGCTTTCATACTGAAGTCTTCCCATATTTCACTGCACAAATTCGGCACAAACCATTACAAATCAAAATGTTGCAGAGAGAAAGTGACACAAATAACTACATTAATACATTTAGATTATTTAAAAGCCACTGTAGACTATATTTTCAAGGAGGAAAAAGTAACAGTAAAAATAACAAAGCTGATTCGATGCATCTAAAAGCATATTATTTTTTATTGTTTTATTATTGCATACGAATTAAAATTATTACATTTAGTATTTATTTAGTAAATTTAGTATCTATTTTACCTGGAGTTTTACTGATTTTATTAAATTGTTTTAAATAGTTTAAGTGTTTAATACAAAATTATAGTTCATCTATTTGAAGAAAAGAATTACCCTTTTATTTATTAAATATTTAGTAAATAATTATTACAAAAATATTAAATATTTAGTGAGGAAGTTTATTTTAACTGAAGTTCTATCAGATTTAAAAAAGTATTATATAAAAGGATTTAATACATTTTCATTCATGAATACATTGTGAATCTACAGCATTCACTACAAAGGCTGTTTGGTTTAAAACTGCAGCTCACATGTTTGAATAAAATAATTATATATTTTCAATATCAGCTGTAAAATATTGATATTTATTGCTTAGCTCCATCCCAAATCATATAAACGGCAACAGTACAATACAGCATTACTGCAAACAGAAAATGACAAATTGAGTGCAATTTTGGAAACATTTCAACTGAAAGTACATTTCTTGTAAAGACATTTCTCCTGAGATTATGTGTCTTGTTTATGGCAACAATAGGGAAGGATTTGGATCTATAAGTCTGCATTTCCTTACATCATTGCTCCAAAGGACTGAATCAGCAACAACTCACAATAACATGCTCAAGTAATAAACTAATGAACTATATCGCACAACACATTAACTCACCATCTCTAACTCTATGTCCAGCTGCTTGCTCGGTCCAAAGATGGGCGGCTGAGCTAAAAATGAAATATAGTTATGAAACAAACACATATTTATAGGTGTTTTGATGGATTTCTCAGCAGAGTTCATTACAGGCTGAATTTGAATAGTATTTATAGTCCCCACTTAAACACGTGTCAGATCAGTTCTCAAGTGAGGCTGTAATAATGAACAGTGCGGATCTGCAGACCAGTGAAAGCAATCATTTAACTTATGGGAAAATATCATAACAGCCCCATCATTCCAAGCCACATGAAGGTTTTTCATGCAACATAATGCCATTAATCAGCCTGTCACTGCTATGATGTCTATGGCGCAAATGCAAATATTGTTTTTTGTTAATGTGCTGACTGTGCCATATGTTAATGCACTGTGCCATATGATAATATCTTAGTGCACTGCAATGTGCACTTAAATAAAATGTTCAACTTTTTTAAAATTTATAAATATTTATACACATGTACAGTATATAAACATATATTTATAGCTCAAAATAATAAAGTCTGTTATAGGACCATTAAGATGTTTTAATGGCAATTAAAAGGATAGAAACAAATGCTGAAAATTTACTCTCCCTCAGTCCATCCAAGATGTAAATTAGTTTCTTTATCAGATTTGGATAAATTTAGCATTACATCACTGATAATGTAATTTAGCATTACATTACACCAACGGATCTTCTGCAGTAATTGGGTGCCGTCAGAATGAGAGTCCAAAAGGCAGACAAAAACATCACAATAATGCGCAAGTAATTCACACCACTCCAGTCCATCAATTAACAACTTGTGAAGTGAAAAAGTGCTTGTTTGTAAGAAACAAATCCATTATTGAAGCATTTTAACATTAAACTGTTGCTTCTGGCCATAATCCATAACACTTCCTCCAGTGAAAAAAGTCCATTCCCTGTTATTTTCTCACATCAAAACCCACTGATAAATTTGCTTTTGCTTGTAAATTGTGCTTGATCTGTGCATATTTGTCTCCTGATTCAGACTAAATGATTTTGTCACTGGCGAAAGCAAGATTATAGATAGACGACTCATATTTTAGCAGTAAGCAATGGTTTAAAGTTAAAATCGTCTTAAAGATGGATTTGTTTCTTACAATCATGCCATTTTTCTTTTTACAATATGCTAATTGATGGACTGGAGTGGTGTGGATTATTTGTGGATTATTGTGATGTTTTTATCAGCTGTTTGGACTCTCATTCTGACGGCACCCATTCACTGCAGAGGATCCATTGGTGAGCAAGTGATGTAACGCTACATTTCTCAAAATTTTGATGGAGAAACAAATTCATCTACATCTTAATTGTCCTGAGGGTGTGTACATTTTCAGCAAATTTTAATTTTTGGGTGAACTATTCCTTAAAGCACAATCAAACAGAACAATACAATTTATTTTTAATTAGTATAAATTCTGAATTTACATCTGAGGAACCTCTTGGTTAATGAGCCTGTGGTTTATGCACCACCTTGTGTTTACCTGCGTCTGGTCTCATCTGGCCTTGAGGTCTTCTGATTGGTGTTCCAGAGACGATCACAGATGAAGCTCTCCCATGATACCCCACTGGAAGTCTCAGCCTACAGGACAGGATAATAAGTCATTCCCTTTATCACAACACATCTTAACTTTCTATGTGTGCTTTACATTGGGATCTTTTTACATTCTTTAACAGATCCAAAAAACTACATTTCTGTCCTAATTTACTCCTCCTCGTGTTGTTACAGTTCGAATCTGTATGACTGTGTTTGTCTTTGTTTCTTTGTGAACATAAGAGAACATATTAAAGGAGAAGTTCACTTCCAGAACAGAAATTTACAGATAATGTACTCACACCCTTGTCATCCAAGATGTTCATGTCTTTCTTTCTTCAGTCGTAAAGAAATAATGTTTTTTGAGGAAAACATTTCAGGATAGTGGACTTCTATGGTGCCTGTGAGTTTAAACGTCCAAAATGTAGTTTAAATGCAGCTTCAAATGGCTTTAAACAATCCCAGCCGAGGAAGAAGGGTCTTATCTAGCGAAACGATTCGTTATTCTTAAAAAAACAGATAATTTATATAGGATATATTTCTTTTTGTAAGAAAATATCCAATCGTTTCACTAGATAAGACACTGGGGATTGTTTAGAGCCCTTTGAAGCTGCATTTAAACCGCATTTTGGAAGTTCAAACTGGGGGGCACCATTGAAGTCCACTATATGGAAAGAAATCCTAAAATGTTTTCCTCAAAAAATATAATTTCTTTACGACTAAAGAAAGAAAGACATGAACATCTTGGATGACAAGGGGGTGAGCACGTTATCTGTACATTTTTGTTCTGGAAGTGGACTTCTCCTTCAAGAAGAAAAGGGACAATGCATATATGCATATGTAAATAAATACATCCCAGATTCCAAATAGATAAATTCCACTTTAAAATTTAGAGAAAACAATGCACATTGATTACCTAAATATCATGCATTTAGGCTTCCACATAATAACTCTTATAAATAGCTAATTATTTAATTATTTATTACAGAGAAATAAAATGTTTTAAAAAAATCTATATATTCACTCTGATGTCATTTCTTGTTTTGTTTTGTTTTAGATATACTTTCAATGGAGGTAAATTTAAATCATTACTACTGTATGAACATTTCTGCCTAGAACCATAATAATTAGTTGAAGTATTAAAAGCAAGTAATTACATGGTTTTATTGAACAAAGCTGTTAAAATACATAATATATTTTAAACAATAGAGCTAATAGGCATTACGCATTATCACAAATGACTGCAGAGGGCGCTAACGCTCTGACGATTGTTTTTACACTTTACAACAACATTTTAATTAAAATGTCCACTTAATCTTTAATATTTGGCAATTTCTTAAAGGCAGAAAGGCTACAGCCACTGTAATTTCTTTAATATCAGGACATCAAAACGTGTAAACTCAGTGAGGGTTTAAACGTTTATTTTGAAATCGCGATGAACTGTTAGCATTTTGAGAAAGATGATAATGTATTCTCCTGTGTTTGCGTTGGTTTATAAATGATTTACCTTACAAATTTGATGAAGTGGCACACGTTGCGTTCCCAGATGAACGTTATAATAAACCCAAACTCACACCAATATGCAGAGATGGAGTTTGAGATGCTCCACACATGTAAATGATAAGTTTGTGTAACGTTAACTTAGCAGCATTTACTGTGAATGGAGCCATTCTGAAACATCTACGCATGTGAATAATTAAAGCGCATATATTAACCCTGCATCGCATATATTTATTTAATTAAATAGTAGCGTTTGTGAATTCTCAATAGGATTATGCTTTATTATGATTTTTTAAATGGGTTTTATATTTGGAATGCGCCACTTCTTTTGATGATTACTCCACACAGGCAAAATGCAGTCAAGGATTTTTTTTTAAACTGAATACTCGAATGGAGAAGTCGTTGCAGCCTTACTTAAACTGATAAAGTTTTATTCATACTCATTACAAATGATCATATACGGTTTTAGGAGTAATTTAATGTCCATTTCACTGTATTAGATACGCATGATAACTTTATTCTCTGCTTCAACTGAAGCCTTTCAGTTCAGGTGAAACTCTTTGTTTAAAAATAGAGCAAAAACACTCTTCAAAAATTCTGCTTGTTTCTCATAGAAAAAATAACAGCACGCAGGTTTGGAGCAACATGAGGGTGAGTAAATATTGACAAAATTTACACTTCTGGGTGACCTACTTCTTTAACATTTCACTTCAAATCCTACTCCAGAAATCACCCCGATCACAAAAGCCCAGCTCAGGCCTGCGGCTTTAAGCCCAGTGTAAATCAAGTATAGATTTTCTTCCAGACTAATTCTCATTCTTTCCCAAAGAAGTGACACGCTTTTGGAAAGGCCCGCTGACAGATTGACTGAGCCGAAGGGAACTTCAGGTAGGCGAGCTGCTGAAATTAAATTTCAAAAAACTTCCCTCTTCATTTCCACACGAGTCCTTGTTCTGTCTCCGGGCGAATGACTCCCTCTCTGGGCCTTGTAAGTGAAAATGTGACAAGAAATACAGTTCTGTTTTGGAGGGAAGAGTTATTGCTAAAAGACGTTTTTCACAGCGAGCTGGAAAACACGCAGGTGCATTATTTAGCCTGACAGCCGCACACTGGGAAAGAATAAAAGGAGTGTTTATGGGAATAACTTACAGGAACTTCACTGGATCTTTAAAACTCGTATATGGTTGCTAACTCAAAAGATGACTGAAATATGAAGTCAGCAGGAAGCGGTGATGGTGTGACTCGGGTGCACGCTTGCTTCGGATGTTAGTATTTAAGAGGCTGAGGATTATTAATAGGCTGTCACGTACCAGTTGGGCATCAAGGCATTTTCTTTTCCACGGAACATTATTCCAACGTTGGTGGCATGATCTCTCGATGAGTAAAAGTCTGTGTAGTCGCCTGTTACGGAGAAGGAAGAATAAAAGATGATGGGAAAAAACAGGAGAGTCAATGAGGAGTAAACACACGTAGCAACAGGAGTGAAAAATCATAATTTGTCTTAACCCTCTGCTCAGGTTTATTCTGTATCGGGGTCTGTCGTAATTCAGTTCACTACATTAAAGAAATATCTCAAGCAGAAATTAAAGTTCTGTCATCAATAACTAATCTTCTTGCTTTGTGTGAGAAAATGAATTATACATTTATGACTGAAACTTTAATTTATTTTAGTTATTCACTGATAACCGCCACCTCTGCTGTTGCTCTCAAAACTCAGTTTTCAGTTTTTAATTGGTCATGTGACATTTCATATCTAATGACATTTGGTATAAATTATGCAAAATCTGATGCAGTGTTCCTAAAAGTGATTTCAGAGCCCCAGTGGAGAGTAAGATGATTTATTTTGTGGAAGAAAGAAAGTCATGCAGTGGAATAATAGTTGAAATAACATTTACAAAAATAAATTATTTACAAAAAAGTAATAAACTACCTGACAAAAGTTTGGAATAATTAAGATTTTTTTAATGTTTTTGAATGAAGCCTCTTATGCTCCCCAAGGCTGGATTTATTTGATTAAAATACAGTGAAAATAGTAAAATTATGAAATATTATTACAATTTAAAATAACAGTTTTCTATTTAAATATAGCAGAAAATATCGATAGAATCAATTATTAATCATTTAGCATCAATAATAATTAATACTTACTGAGCAGCAAATCAGCATATTAGAATGATTTCTGAAGGATCATGTGACACTGAAGACTGGAGTAATGATGCTGAAAATTCAGCTTTGCATCACAGGAA
>JAHKKF010530879.1:2433-16995 GCA_019740295.1 Labeo calbasu
AAACTTTTCAAACTTTTTAAACTTTTTAAACTTTTCAAACTTCTTAAACGGTTTACAATTTTCAAACTTTTTAAAACTTTCTGGTCCGGCTTTCTCAAGCCAACTTAAAGTTTGTCTTGACAAACTTTTTTATCTAGTTAGATATTGCATTACAGAACGGTTTGGTAACCTTACAGTTCAGACAAAGTCTAACCTTGCGTGCCTAGCAGTAAAGATCATGAGAAAAAGGGAATATCCATCCTGTGAATCATTATGAAGAGTCAGTTTTTAGGAAACTACATAAAATTGACCAATGCCAAAGCTGGGTAGATTACTTGAAAATTGTAGTCTGTTACTGATTCCAAATTACATGACAAAAAATTTTATTTATCTACAAATCTACATCGAACGTGACACAACAAATGAATGGTATCTTAGTGCAAGATTTGTATTTTAATGGGAGAGTTTTAATTATAATGTATTGTTGTTATGTATTATATATTGTTGTATTTTTTGTTTATGGATCCAACAAACTGTAAATGTAACTTGAGTCCAAGACAAAGTCTGACATTTTTATACACTTAATCCATGCTTTCAATATTATGAATTTAACAAATAAAACTCTATTATTTGAGGGTGCTGAGTCTAAACATTTATCAATAAGAACAATGCCCAAGTTCATATTGTCATAGTTCTTTTTATTGTTTCTTTCATTTTGTTTGGCTCCTCAAGACCTTTATTCATTCAGTTCAGTTACCAGGTATTAAATTAAATAACATGAAAACATTTGTCTGAAAACTTTACAATTCTATTTAATGATGTCAATTCTTCCACTTCTCACTCCAAATCCTGTCCTTTTCTCTACTCAGCTGCACAGAAGAATTAAATATTGTAGCACCGTAGAGAGAGAATATACTCAAAAAGAAAGCATGTGAACACAAGTTTATTACAAAAAAAAAAAAAAAAAAAAAAACAACAACACAGGTCAGAAAGCTAAGGTTTTAGCTAACTAGTCGGAGATTATTCTAAGATGTGCTGCTTGATTTCCATAGTGCTACCTGTACAAACATTTTTTCCAGTTTATTTACTCTAGTTTGGATTGTAAACACTAAAGCAACAAAGGTAATCATAGTGCATAATGAAATGTAAAAAAATATCCCAACAAAGCAAGTAATTTTCTGTCCAAACTTCTGTGAAACTTTTGCATGTTGGGACAAAGTCACATCCATATTTGACAAGTAATATATACAGGGAGTAAGATTTTGGACTAATGAGATGTCACGGTGGGTGGCATCCAGAGAGGGAGGAACATCCTAAAACTAGAAACCAATCAATGTACAGAATTTTCAGTTGCTTTTCACTGTCTCAGCTGGTTTGGACAAAAAATTTTACATGGGTGAGCTTGTATCACTCGTTGCTTTATCACATCGCACCTGGTTAGAATATGGTGTTAGTATAAATTTTTAAAATATAGTTTTCATATTTTGATTTTTAAAACCTAGCTTGTTAAACATAAGCACATTGATATGATATCTAGATATTGTCACCACAGTAGATTTCACAAAAACGAAACAGATAAATCAATTGAAGATTTATTATAATACATTTAAGTTTTTTCCTACTTATACCTATTTGTTGTGAATGAAAATGTGTGGAGAAAAAACAAAATACAGTTTATACTCTGTTTTGTCAGTCTTTTCGTCAGTTATGGTCAAGGTCTCTCCATGGCTAGCAATTTTGCTGTCTTCAGATGGAGAAGGTAAAATATAGTAACATCAATGAGTTAATCCAGTCCAGACCCATCCCACCATTGGGTGTGAATCTATGATTACCTATAATGCTGGGGTGTCCAATGTTTCAAATCTCCTTTGATGATTGTGGTCATTCCATTTTTGTGAAGTTAAACACAGCTGGAAGGGTGCTGAACCTTAGGAAAGGTTCTACTGAGAATATATTCTGTAACTAATAATTGTAGGGTCATACTTTACAATAAGGTTAGTTAACTTTACTTAACTACATTAGTTAACATGAACTAAGAATGAATAATACTTCTACAGCATTTATTAATTTTAATTAATGCTATTTTCAGCATCTATGCATTATTAAAATTACAAGTTGTGTCTGTTAACATTAATTAATGCACTGTGAACTAACATGAAGAAACAATGAAGGATTGTATTTTTATTAACTAATATTAACAAAGATTAATAAGTAGTGTAATAAATGTATTGTTTGTTGTTTGTTTGTGTTAGTTAATACATTAATGACATCTTATTGTAAAGTGCTAACAATTGTAGAATTCATTTGTATTTAATGTTTTCAGCTTCTTATTTTGACCATAAACCAATGCAGATTTTTTCTTAAATAACTGATGACTACCTGGGGTTTTGTTAGTGGTTTCTTTCTACTCATCTTTCTCTACTACGATTTCTCCATGAAGTACTCTCCTCCTCTGACGCAGCATGTGGAAGAACAGCTGAGGAAACACTAAAGGATAAACAGAGAACAATGAAATAAAATGTAAAATACATTTATCAAACCATTATAATCTGAAGCGGTTTCATCAGCCTCAGTTTTCCAAAACTTTAACACAATCCCACAAGTTTTAATACACACACACACAAAGAAAAATAATAATAATAATAATAAATAAACTATTGCAAAACGCAATAATCACAGAAAAAAAAAATTACATAGGAATTTATATCATATCAGGGTTGAATATTAATCTGGGCTTGAGGCAAACATTTTTGCTGTGCAGACAGTTTCTTTGAATATAATATAATTTTTTTTTTAATGAAACGTTACGTCATAACTGACGTATTTGGAGTCCTACTTGGGGGCCCAATCACCTCTGAGCTTAAGAAGAAAAGGCCAATTAACACTGGCGATTGGAATTTGCATGCCAAGCCACTCCCCCCTACATACGGGTATTAAGATGGCGGCGTGCATCCACTTATTCAGCTTTATCCTGAGTAGCCGAGATGCATCCTGGCATTCAGCGCAGTTCAGGATTGTGGCAGGAGGACATACTGTCTCCGTTCCCTCCTTCAGGGAATGAGGGTTACAGATGTAACTGAGACGTTTCACTTCAGTCGTACTCTACGACGTTACGTCATAACTGACGTATTTGGGGTCTCCTCTGAAAAACGCCACAATCCTGAACCGCGTTATGTGGTTGAGGAACAGCTGACAGGCAAGCGTGTCAGGACAAGTGAGGCTCAACACGTAACCTTCTCAACGCCCTGTAAGCCAGATAACGGGCCCACCAGGGGTGCCAGGTATCTGAAGCAACCGCTGTGGGGCAGAGCACAATGATGAATTTATTAAAGTCATGTGAAAACTGGGTAAAAATAAAATATCTGATAAGATACTCGTCCTCCTTGATCTAGCCCAGGGTCTGTGCAGGGACTCACTGGGGAAGGTGTACTTGTTCGTAGATCCCGGATCCAGCTGTGTGCCAGAGCACGTGCCTGCCGAGCCCTCGGTCAGGAAGAAGCCGGCAGTGGGAGAACTCAGAAAAGCAAAACAGGACTACCTGAGCTTCGCCGAATTGACTCTAGACGAGCCGGACACCCGGGGTTGGAGTCATCATTCTCGGGAAGAAGAGCTGCGTCCGTCACCAGAAACCAATCGTCAGACCGCAAACACCCAAGGAAGGCGGGGGAACCCAACCTCCAGCCTGGCGGTCGAGGCTGCCTGGAGGAACATGGCCATCAACTTAGCCTCAGACTCCGACTGCGCAGCCGCCACAACGGTGAATCTCCAGAGTCAGACCCTCCACTGATGCGGCGACAGACATCTTAACTTCTTCATGAGCACTGAACGAGACGCAAGGCTATTGCTAGGATGAACCGTCATCGATATTCAGAAACTTGGCGGTAATACGCTGAGAGGAGCCGGACCTCCGCAGGGGCTGACCCGATGGAGCAATCCAGACTATAATCCTCAGGTCTCCCATGCTTCCAGCCAATGCAGCCTTGGGAGTCTAGAGACCCACAAAACCGGAAAGGGTAGAGCGCAAAGGCAGCTCACATATTAAATGTAAGCTATGACCAAGCGTAATAATGGGCATGCCCACACAGCGTGGGCATAACCATTCACAAATGTCATCTCAACATGCATTTGTTTACATCCCAGACCTGTGAGACAGCGATTGTGACTGTGATGAGGAATAAGGAAACTATTGCTCTCTAAAAGCACACAATCTGAGATGCATCTTGAAAAAGACACTCTCAATGACCGTATGCTGTAGGAAATTGCTCTTTTAGGCTGGATTGCCCAGGGGAGGACCACAGCACTCATCTGAATGCAGCAGGGCAATCTCTTTGCTAAATGCAAAGAGAGGATGTTCCTTACAGCCGCGAAACTCCCACAGCAATAAAGGTATTTCTTTCTTCTTGTAGAAGCGGCTCCGAAGCAAAAATCTGAACTGAGAACATCTTATATACCTGTATGTACGGGGGAATGGCTTGGCATGCAAACTCCACTCGCCAATGTTCATTGGCCTTTTCTTCTTAAGCTCAGAGGTAATTGGGCCCCCAAGTAGGACCCCAAATACGTCAGTTATGATGTAACGTCATAGAGTACGACTGAAGGGGAACAAAACACTGGTATGTTACATAATTATTAATAATAATCATTTTAAAAAAAAGTTTTGAAAAGTTATGTAGATGGTTGATTGTTTGTATGACTAAAAGGTGTTTCAACCATTGCAAAAAGTATCTGTTTTATTTAATCGATTCATTTCATAGATATCTATCTAAACTACAAACTGCACACAACCATATCAAAAACATGCAAAGCAGTTGTGTTTATTTTTTTTAAAGGTATGTTTCTAACAACTACCCAGATAAGACAGTCTAGGATGTTAGTATGTGCATTTATACATGCACCACTCTATTAGCAGTCAGTCATGGTCAATTTATTCCTTCCAATAGTAGCAGAGTTTACATGATTAAGACTGATTTGGCTGGTAGCATGATAGAAATGTGGCAACCCCAAATAGAAAATGGTAGCATACAAGTAGACATTTTATTGTGAGTTGAGTTCTTACACGGGATGTAGGACAGCATGACGATGATCAAGAAGTAGTAATAGTCAAAGGACACATTGTATTTGTTGGGGAGCCTCAGGGAATACATGCCAGATCTCCGCACATACGGTAAGGCAGCATGTATGGTCAGCAGTTCTCCAATTACTCCCAAGGGGTACATGACAATAAACAGGTTATACCTAAAGAATATGGGAGAAATGAAAAAGACAAAGAATGATTCAATTTAACATGAGACATCACACATTATAAAAAACACATACCAACAATTACTATGTAGAACTATGCGTAATTTAGTTACCATGCATCACTTCACAAGAAATTACATTAAAAAAAAAAAAAATCATGTGGTTAATTATAATCAGGTTGAAGAGGTAAGTTAGGCATATTTGTTAGGCTGTTGTGAGAAGTATGAGGCAAACCAGGTCCGGGTGGGACAAAATGACCCAACCATCAGAACAGCCGGCAACGGGAGGATTCTCGGGAAGTGAACAGGTCCACCTGGGCTTCTCCGAATCGACTCCAAATCAGCTGAACCACCTAGTGATGGTTTCTCCATTCTCTGGGGAGGGTGAGCTATCATGAATTGTCAAATCCTTTAAAGGGGTCCTATTATGTTTTTTTGATTTTAGTCAGTGTTTGGTGTGCATATTTGGGCAAAAAAATATCTACAAATTATAAATCTCAAAGTCCACTCCAAAGGGAGATATTTTGTTTTTAAAAAAATCCCTTTTCAAGAACTACAACGAACGGCTCCTTTGGACTACAGCGTTGTTTTCCGGGTGCTGTGATGTCACAGGCCCATTAGAATATCATTAAAATAAATCCAGCTTACAGAAATTCGAATGCTCGGGGTGTGGGGGTGTTTAGGGATGAGATGGGGGATCAGTCTAACTTTAGCGATGCAGCGCAGAGAGCCTCTGCTGGGATGCTTCAACAAACCACACCGTGGATGGTATAAACGCAAGCACTGACTAGAGTGGCTAGACTCTAGTGACTAGAGATCTGTAACACACTACAGACGTGTACAGTATAGGGGGGTGGAAACAGCTGGTGTGACTAGAGTGGCCGCGATCAGCTCTGGTGGCCGTGTTGGAGCTCTAATGTGGTTTTTCGAACCACCAAGCATGAGAGCACGTTCCAGTACGACCCAAAAACAAAATCAAGACTTTGTAAAATAATACGATCCCTTTAATATGTTCACTCTCTGATAGCAAGGAAGCTAACCAATAAATATTTCACTCCATTTGCCCAAGATCAGGATTCTTTAAAGGTTCATGAGACCCTGGACTACTTTTTCTGAGATTTTAGCAGAAGTGTTTGTGTTGCACATCATAGATGACAATGTTAGCATCTGTTAATTTTAATTGTTGGAGAAAACTGGTTATTTTGAGCTTTTTTGTGCTATTTTCATCTTCCAGGTTTAAAATCTACATTGTCACAGTTTGTGACGTGGCAATGGACTATAGTACATAGATGACTGCGCTGATGTCTCATAATTATTCACGAGGCGGCGTTTTCTTATCCTATGAGAAGACGCTTCACCTAATTATTCACGACAGCCTGTGCTGATTTGCTTTGACAGACGCTTCAGGCTGTAAGATTGGTATATTAACTGAGAGAAACATTCATGGATCGAAAGAGATTGCTTTGTAAGAGTTCGGCACAAACACGATTCATTCATATAACGTTATTGAGTGTAATAGTGGTTTTTTACAGCTCCTTGACGCAACCCATCTAAAAGATTATAAAAGCCGCAAAATAAGCCTTAAAAGTTAATAGAGGTGCAACAGCATGTTCATATATATGTTTTCGATGCAGAGTGCAAATGTCTGTGCATTTATTTGTGTTGTTAACTAAATGGGAGCGAAATGAAACTGTCTAAACAGTCTGAACCTGAAGTTCACTCTCTCCCCTCTTCCCCCTCTGCTCCGCAGCACACCACGCCCACTTTTGCAGCATTTTTCAAAACTGTGGTGAGAACTAACCAGTGCTGAAACAGGGGGGTTTCATGACCCTTTAAATATCCCCAAAAATATGCAAAATCAGTTTATAAGTGCTGCCCAGAGCATTAATTGGGGAGCAGTGAATTTAAAATAGTTTTAAATTTAATAATAATAAAAAAATGGGATACTGCCCTAAAGGTTGCAGATAAATCTAAATTAAGCAATGACAGACATACTTTTACTTTGTTTCGAAATAGGGTAGTTAAAGAACTATGGGTAGCTACAGCTTCTTTCTGACTATAATAGAAAAAGCTTCTAGACCTTATCCAGACCAGATCGTGGATCAGCATCTAGCGATGACCTCCACATCCCTTATTGTCAGCGGAGGCCATGACAACTAGAGGAGCCCTAGAGATAGATCCCCTGCGAAGACCTTGTCAACTAGATGGCCATTGGCACAAGACCACAGGAACCAGATGAGTCCTCTGCACAGCCTGACTTGTGTTGCAGCCTGGTTTCACACAAAGTTTTTTTTTCACCATTTCTGTCACTGACAGAATTTTGTTTCTTTGCCACTGTCATCTTTGGCTTGCTTTCTGGCAACAATGTCAACTTGATTGGACAGGCAGCTGAACGATGACATCACTGAATCAATAATGAAGATCAATGATTTCAACTGTAAAATTGCCATTTACCATTGTCCTTTTGCATTATTGACAGACTATAGCAGCTTTTCCACTTTTCCACCATTTGAAGTGGATCAAAAAAAATCATCAAAGTTGTCCTAAGACAAGAAGGGATATTGTTTTAGTTTTAGGACAACTTTGATGAAAAGTTTTAATCCACTTCAAATGTTGACTGTTGTAATACAAATGTCAGTTGTTGCCTTGGTAACACAAGTGTAATGTAAACAGCGAAATGGACAACGATCAGACATTTCTGTTTTTGGGACTCCTTTTTTTATCTCATATTTTCTTTGTTAAATAACAGAAGAAAAAAAGGACACTCTTGACGCCAGAAAATAAAATAAACATAAGGAGACAACAGGTATACCAACAAATGCTGAGGGGATATGCATGCCACCAGAGATGGACACAGATGGTAAAATTTCTTTCTTAAAACACCACATTTATTGACATTAATGCATGAGCTAATAATGTAGCATAGCTGTTTACTTGGCTGTTTGATCAAATAGTGTGCTTCTGCTTAGCACCAGTGGTGTATAAAGTACCTGAAAGCCATACTTAAGTAAAAGTACAGATATCTCACCAGAATGCGACTTTGGTAGAAGTTGAAGTCACCGTTTAGAATATTACTTGAGTAAAATTCTCAAAGTATGTGATATTTATTGTACTTAACTACAAAAATTATTTTTTTAATTTTAAACGTACTTAAGTATTTAAATTAAGTATCGTCAAACCTGCTTTCCTGAAGTCCGTGTTCTTCTGACTTCTGACTATTTTGTAGTAAGTAACGAATGTGCTTCGGGGAAATGTATCGGAGTAAAGTACACTGTTTAATTAGGAAATGTAGTGGAGTAAAAGTAAAAGTTGGCTGAAATATAAAAACTCAAGTAAAGTACAGATACTCCCAAAAAATACTTGTATTGTAACGAAGTATTATTACTTTGTTACATTACACCACCGCTTAGCACACGCACTCTACCAGCACAGTTTAGCACGGTTGTCTAACCGTGCCGAGAATTCCAGGCTGAGAACAGTTTGTAATAATGCCGTGCCATACCAGGTTCATGTGGAAATACAACTTGAACCGTACCTGACAGTCTTTAGAACCATTCGACTCGATAGTGGAAAATCGGCTTATTTTTCTCCTTAACACTGTAAAGCTGCTTTGACACAACCTGTATTGTGTAAAGTGTTATATGAATAAAGGTGACTTGACTAGACTATTATTTTGAAAACATTACAGCTGTTTAGAAAGAATTTTTCACGCCAGGTCACTAATGCATGTCTGCTCAACTAATACGAATACAAAACATAGACGTGAACTTCTAACGTGAGTAGCAGTTAGACCAAAAATGAAATACTTTAAAATTAAATGCTTATTTATTCTGAAAAAGAAGTCAATTAAAATGTTATTTTTATATTTTAATTTTCATTCAATCATTCTATAGTAAATGTACAAAGATAACCTATTCTAGTCACTTTATTTCTTCATATTTCCTTAAACATATTACATATAATTGAATTTTATAAAATTATTTTATTCAAAAATGTCATTTTTGACATTTTTTTTTAAATATATTTGTTAATTCGTTATTTAAATTAATAGGCCTATTCGAAAACAGGTGAAGTTAGTTACTGGCGTCAGTCACAAATATTATAGAAATAATCTTCGTGAGGATGACTGACAACAGCTGGTGTTTCTTCAGACACCGCACACTAAAAAACACTGACTGAAAACACAGACTGAGCCCAAATTACATTCATAATCGGCCTGAAAGTAGTATGTTTTGCGGTTTTACAGAATGTAAATTATTAATTTAACAGTTGTATTAATTTAATTACTTAAATGTATGCCATAATGTGCCTTTAGTATATAGCCTATTCCACTCTTAAGGGCACACAAGAAGCTTGCTGCAAAGCACTGGCAAACATAATGACTATAAATGTGTCTGAAAAACAGCACGGACATATTTTAATTATTCATTAATAAACTAGTGTTTTCCAGCTGCATAGATAAAGTTGATGATGCTGACAGGCTCTGCAAACATCTATCTCTTTTAGAAAGAAGTTAACCTTTCATGCTGCACATCCTGTTTTTCTTTATTTTACAAAAGCAGATCACTTTGTTGACATTGTAAGTTATTTGTACACAAATAAACTACTAAATTGGACCCAAAAAAGTCTGAATATTTTAAATTGTTTTCACTGCTATTGTCTGGATTATCAAAATGCAAGCTGTTGCATCGGCGCCTTCGCGTCATGCAGTAAGTGTGCTAATATTTTCCACACTATGCTCAAACACTAAGATATGCACCTTAGAGTGCACATTTAGCAATCAACCACATACAGCTGCTACTACTTACATGGTTCAATTTCAAAAGATAAGACATATTTGAGGTCAAATAAAAATATGCGAATGTATTTCCTGCCCGATATACTGTAAATACCACAATGACCAACTGTTAATTATCTGTCTGTCATGGACTGTGTGACTTGGCTACTTCCTCTGGGTTTTTTTTCCTGCAACTAACCAACTAATAAAATTTTGGTCAACTAAGCCTCATCTCGTTGACTAATGTTTAGTGTACTGTTAAGGGAGTCCTAAATGCTGCAAAGCTTTTACAGCCATGGAGCGTCATTGATTCAGTTATAATTAACTCAATCATTAACTCAATTGGAATGGCTCATTTATGATCCATTGGAAGGATGCCCATCTATGTCCATCTGCCCAACAACAGAAAACAGAAAGATATCTGAACAGTGAATGATTAAGCTCATGAGGAGATTCCAAAGAGTTTTTTTTCTGACAATAAAGGAATTCATGAGTAACCTCTTGGTAAAATGGCATGCTGAAAAAATGCCGAAAGATCACCTGCCAGGACGTTTTGGAAGAATGTGGTACATACCCCATCAGGGTGTATACCACAAGAGTAAAAAGAAAATTAGAGTTGTGTTTGTTTGTGGGTCCTCATTTGAAGGCACATCCCAAAAATCAAGAGTGTCTTCATGGCCCTGACCTTTTAAGTAGCCTCCTTTGAGTTATCCTGCAATTCCATCAAGAATACATATCCATCATACTGGATTCTGAAGGAATGTCACGATAAAGTTCCACCTCAGGTTGACTTTTTGTGGTTATGTGGTGGCCTAACAACAGGGCTGTCCTTGATTAAAGAATTTTCTGGTTCACTAGCAGTCGTTCATTTTAAGCATAAGTTGACTATTAGTTGCACATATCATAATAATGAGCCTTTAAATGCCTACATAGCCTAAGTGCTGAAGCGCACGCAAAAAAGCTTGCCACAGCACACCACCCAATATAATAATTATGAATGCATCAAAGACAGCAAGCAGACTGAATTAATATTTTAATAATTTACTTAATAATTTATTTAACTAGTGCTCTCCTTGTTTTCGGGTCATCTCTTTACAGATTCAAAAGATGCATTACTCCTATCTGTATGACCAAAAATGTGCTACTACTCTTCCATACTCCACACAGACACTTCAATAGTGCACATTTTTCTAGACTGACATTAGGTTGAGCTGCCATGTAAAGTTGCTACTAAATACATCTTTCAGATAATAAGCCATATTTGAGGTCAATGAATTAATGAGCATATGGATGTCCTGCCTGATGTACTACAGTAACACATAGAGCAGCTGTTAATGATCTGTCCATCACAGACTGTGTGACTTCGCCGATTCATGCAGAACTTTTTTTTTTCTGCAACTACTAAAATTTTGGTCATATTACCCTTATTGTAGATGGCTGCACAGAGGACGACAAGAGTAAGAAGTGCAGTGTGGGAGTAACACACTCAACCAACATCAGAGAAGGCAGTTTTTGTCAGAGCCCTTGTTATTCTTAATTTTAACATTAATTTTCATTTTTACACCAGACATCGCATCGGCCCTGAAAAACACATATCGGTCAATCCCTAATTTTAAGAGTACTTTTTCCATCAGCTAGTTAAAATGCACAATGCCGCTGTATGCTGCATCACAGATGCATACGCACTCTGATGTAAACCAGCCCAACACGGATGGGAAGCACATGGTGGAACGAGCGAAGGAGATGCGCTATATTCACTATCTGACAGCAGGTGGCACTGATTGAACAGCAGAAATGCAGTCATTACCCTGGTAACCCTGTAAACAAAGCAGCGCATTTCTGTTTCTGAACAGGATTTGAATGATTTAAACAGCTTTTCCAATTTTTCGGTACAGTGTTCATCACAGCGGCAAATACTTAAATACTTAGACTTAATAGGCTATTTATTTTCAAACTTTTTTGTACATTTTAATCTGGACTACAACATGCCCTAGATATTGTCTAAAAATGTTTTGATTCTTTATTGTTCGGTCACAGTTTACCGTATAACGTGATGAAAGCAATTTAGCAATTATAGCAACATGAGAATTTTATACTGTCACATGCCTATATATAAATGTAAATGTAAATTCAAAAAAAAAAAAAAAAAAAAAAGTCACACTGATTTAGAGCCTTCTTTGAAAACGAGAGTGAAAAAAAATATAGTTGCAAGCAGTGATACAGGGCCAGGCCCCTGAAGGCAGTGCAGAGCAGGAAGACCAAAAACGGTCCAAAAACTGAATTAGCATAAAAATCAGCCAGTTCACAATTATAGCCAAGAATGAACTTAAAATGAATAGAAGTTCAAAAGCAAATGCACAGTATGGATAAAAACATTTATTTCTAATCCAGGAGGAATAAAGATGTGTACAATCCTGATCTGAATAATAAAGGGATCAAAACAGCACAACATTACACACAATTTTATAAAGTTGCACCACGCAAGGCACGAATTCACAATCTTCAGGTCAAGTGCCTGTCGCCCATCTTGTTGCGCCAACAGTTTGCGCCAAACAGTTTGACATTTATTTAAATTTGAAGGACTGCCACATGAAAAATGCTAAATGAGACTTCACCAGAATCTACATGACCCAGGGAATGAAAGGATATAAAAATAATTTTTGGACCAACTTTTCAAAAGTTATAAGCATTTTTGCAAAGATCTGTATAGCTCTAGAACACTGTCACCGTCAATGATACCTGTTGATTTTTGTGCTAATATGTTAAGTGGTTCAAAAGATATTGCAGTTTACAAATTTGACAAATTTCAAAATGGCAGACAAGTGGTTTGTCTGATCCATCTGGAAGAATTGACATCTGCAGACTTAGCATGATCCAAGGAATCCATAGTCACAAAGATTATGGTTTTTTGACTAACTGTTCAAAAGTTATAAGCAAAAATAGGCAATTTTTCATATCTCATGATTCATTGGTGGCACTGTTCTCAACGTTGGCATGGACCCTCATAACACTGTTAACATTGTTGAAGAAGTGTACCAAGTTTCATTTTGATTGATCAAAGTTTGTATACAGCCTAGATACAGCCTCTTAACCAATTTCAGGTTGACCTCATTCAAGTTCATAGCATCATAACTTGTCAAATATACCAAATTTCTTTTTTTTTCTAAAACAAAGGGTTCAAGAGTTATTTCCATTTCAGTGTTGAATATTCAAACTGATAGTGGCACTGTACAGTTGGTCCTAGAGACCCCAAATTTGGTTAGATCACTATTCATGACCATCACTACAAGTGTGCCAAATGTCATAATTTTCCTATGTTCCCTTCATATGGCTGACATTGACTCCCATTCAGGAAGAAGGAGAAGAATCAGTGCAGATACAATAGAGGTTACAGCCCCTAATTAAAAGAAGTCTGGTATGCATCTTAGCTGTTTTATAGATTTTCAAATTGGAGACCATATCAGACAGAATTTGTCAGATTTTTGATGATTATGGTGGGTGAGCTTTTGAAGTAGCAACCACATAGTGATCTGTGATATCTACATTTAAAGAGACGGAGCCTGTGATGCAGACCGAGGTAACAAAATGCATTTTTAGTTAAGTATACCAGGACAATAAATAACTGTATTGTGTATTTTTAAACAGATTGTTCACATTGAGATTCAATAAATACAAACCCTTACAAAAAAGAAGTTTATTCAAGTGTGCTATTAGTATGCTTCTTTTAATTTTAAAATTACCCACATTCAAGTGTTTATAAAAAAAAAAATGCAAGAATACAATGTTTTTGTTTACATGCAGATACCCTGTTTATTCTTTTGATGTTTTATATGTTCACATAACAAAATATATACAAATTGATACATAAACAGGGACATAGTGGTACACTTAAAGTATGATGTAAAGTTCACTTAAATATATATATATATATATATATAAATAATATAAAGCTACTAAACTAGTAGTTTACTGAGACTCACTAAAAATGTACTAAACAACTGTACTAAAAATGCATAAAAAAGCATTTAATTAGTAAACTATCAGTACAAACTAAAAACCCATGTAAACTAGTTGTGTATTTGTTTACTACTGTTATACTTAAAATATACTAAAAAGTATACTTTTATATACTAAAAAAGTAGGTCAATTTAGTCCCAAGGAGTATTGAAATACTTATTACTTATTAAAGTATACTTTAAAATATACTTGAACTTTACTTAAGTATACTTTGAAAAATAAACTTGAATTATATTTCTTTTTGGTAAGGGAAAAAAAAAATCTTAGAAATCTTAGACTTGTTTTGTTTGACGCATAATAAGATTTCTTACCTTATTTGTGACCCTGGATCACAAAACCAGTCATAAGTGTCATTTTTTCAAAATTGAGATTTATACATCACATGAAAGCTGAATAAATACGCTTTTCATTGATGTATAGTTTGTTAGGATAGGACAACTATTAAAAATCAGGAATCTGAGGGTGCAAAAAAATCAAAATATTGAGAAAATCACCTTTAAAGTTCTTCAAATAATGTTCTTAACAATGTATATTACTAATCAAAAATTA
>JAHKKF010530881.1:0-25782 GCA_019740295.1 Labeo calbasu
ATATTATTAATATTATTGAATAGCATTTATTATTTTATCATCTTATTATTTATTAAACATGATTCATTTATTGTTTAAAATGATTTAATATAATAAATAATATGTTTGGATAAAACAGTTTACAGATAATTTATTATTATTATTATTATTATTATTATTATTAAATATAATTTATTATCATTGTGTTATTATTTGGTAAACATTGAGTATTTAAAAGTATTTAAAATGACATTTTTTAAGCTAGTTTTCAGTAAGTTTAATATTAAGTATTATTTATTTTATTAGCATTTATAAATAGTTATGAAACGTATTATTATTATTTATTGTATTATAATAAATAACACAAATGTTTATTTTTAAACATTTGTGTTGTGACAGATTTCTTGCGTATTGATTTATAACTTAATTTCTGTATTTGTTTACTTGCTGTAATGGCCTGTTTACACCAAGAACGATGACTATAACACTGATTGGATGCCACATTAATGTATGTGCATATATGAGCTAGTTTACAGTGATAGTTATTATTAAAAAGGTTTTAATTAAAAAAAAGCAATAAGTTGCGTAACAGTGATATTTTACTGGGATTACAGCATGACTCATTGCCTCTCATATATCATATATGGCTTCTTTCATTTACATAACATATACAAATGAGCATTCAAATTAATTTATGTACTGTATGTGTATGCAAGATGACGTGTTGAGTGACATTTTCTAAAATGATGGTATGTCAATAAAAATGTTTGGCTGTGTTTTGTTTCAGGGGAGAGAAGGACTGTGGTCTCGTGTATGAGAATCGTTAATAAGACCATGACTCAAGTCAACGACAGCTACTGTCAGGTGGAGAACAGACCCGCGCCTCAAATCCGCCGCTGCAACATCCACCCCTGCCAATACAGGTAACAGAGCCTCTTAGAACAGGTTGCTTTCCCTGATATCTGTGTGTGCTGTGTGTTTCAATGCCATCAGCTAACACAAAACTCAATAGGGAGTCAAAATAAGTAACTTGTTCTGTTGCCATCTTCCCTATACAGATCAAAGCCAAATATTGATGCATGTTCTTTCTCAAGGATCATGGATGGGAGACATGCTCCTTAACAATTTACTGTAGCTTTTCAAATGATATACATTTGGAGAAGATGAGCATTGTGACATATGATCATATTTAACCAAACCCAACAATAGATATTTGACTTTCTCTCTCTGCTGTTTATTAAAGTCTTGAGCTTTTCTTTTGCAACTAAATCTTTCAAACGAACCGGCAAATGTTTATTGCACACAATTATTTTTTTTTATCTAGAATTCACTTTGTTTTATCATCCTAGCTTGTAGTGTTTCACAATCTAGGAGTAATATGTATAATTTGATTTATACTGTGTGATCAAATCAGATTGCTCTGATTCCAAAAACAGTTTCTTCATCTGTAGTTTTTCAGGATGTAATATGTTCTCAGATTGCTTGCTTTAGAAGAGATAAGATATTGACATGAAGCTGTTCATTCAGAGCAGAAAGTCTGCTTCACTTGAGTGAACAGGAAACAGATATCGTGCTTACAGAATTATAACTTCATTTGCACGTTCTTTCTTGCTCTAAGACTCAAGGCCTGTTCACACCAATAACGATAATTATAATGTTAACGATATTAAGGTCCACCAAATGGGTCTTAATTAAGTTGGCTTGAGAAAGCCAACTTACTGATCTGCTATATAACCTTCTTCTTCGGAGCCAAAACTTAGAATCTCCTCCTAGAGCTTTAAAGCTACAACCACCAAACTCATGTTAGCAACATGCTATTAGCATGCTAATCATGCTGGTAACATGCTAATAACATGCTAATTATGCTAGAAACATGTTAGCAACATCCTAGTAACTTGCTTATCATGTTAGCAACATGCTATTAACATGCTAACCATGTTAGTAACATGCTAATTATTCTAGAAACACATTAGCAACATGCTAGTAACTTGTTAATCACGCTAGCAACATGCTAGTAACTTGTTAATCGTACTAGCAACATGCTAGTAACTTGCTAATCATGCTAACAGCATGCTAGTAACATGTTAATCATGCTAGAAACATGATAGCAACATGCCAATTATGTTAACAACATGCTAGTAATATGCTAATCGGGATAGAAACATGCTAATGACATGCTACTCATGCTAACAACATTCTAGTAATATGCTAATCATGTAATAAACATGCTAGCAACATGGTAGTAACATGTTAATATGCTAGCAAAATGCTAGCTACTGGCTAATCATGCTAGCAACATGCTAGTAACTTTTTAGTCAAGCTAACAACATACTAGTAAGATGGTAATCATGCTAGTAACTTGCTAATCATGCTAGCGACATGTTAGTAACTGGCTTATCATGCTAGCAACATGCTAGTAACTTGCTAGTCAAGCTAACAACATACTAGTAACATGCCAATCATGTTAACAACATGCTACTAACTAGCAATATGCTAGTGACTTGCTAGTCATGCTGACAACTTGTGAGTAACATGTTAATCATGCTAGAAACATGATAGCAACGTGCTAATCATGCTAACAACATGTTAGTAATATGCTATTAAAAATAGAGACATGTTAATGACATGTGAATCATGCTAACAACATGCTAGTAACTTGCTAATCATGCTAGAATCATGCTATTAACTTGTTAGTCACGATAAAAACATGCTAGCAACATGCTAATAATGCTAACAACATTCTAGCAACAAGCTTGTAATGTAACAAGCTAATAATGTTAAAAACATGCTAACAACATGCTAATCATGCTAATGATATGCTAATCCGGATATATTAATGACATGCTAATCATACTAAAAACATAATAGTAATGTGTTAATCAGGATAGAAACATGCTAGCGACATGCTAATCATGCTAACAACATGTTAGTAATATGGTAATCATGTTATAAACATGCTAGCAACAAGCTAGTAACATGCTAATCATGCTAGCAACATTCTAGTAATTTGCTAATCATGCTAACAGCATGCTAGTAACATGCTAATAATGCTAAATGTTAAATCATGTAAAGCCATGCTAAATCAACAAGTTAAATCATGTAAGCAATGTACTAAATCATGATAGCAACATCAACTTTCATACTTTTTCACACTTTTACAACTGTTTCAAACTTTCAGGCTAGGCTTTTCTCATTTTTATTTTTATTTTTTTAAAGAAAAATTGAGGGTTGTTTGCTTGTGCAGTACTCACTACTGTGCATCTAATTTGCAGGGTTAATTAATACTAAAAATATTAAAAATAAAAAAACATTAAATGACTTACACTTGAAATTTTGGAGTTTTGCATTGGCAATTAACTGAAATAAAATTTTAATACAATAAAAGTACTATATAAAACAAAAAGTAATAAACAAAAAAAGTACTAAAACAGAAAAATGTAAAAATACATTCAAGCTAAAAGAAATATTTAAAAAATAAAATAAAATAAAATAAATTTGTAAGCATCAAAATAAAAACTGAAAATATAAAAATAAAAACAAATTTAAAATTGTATAGATACTATAGGTGACCCTAGACCACAAAACCAGTCTTAAGTCACTGGGGTATATTTGTAGCAATAGCCAACAATACATTGTATAGGTCAAAATTATTGATTTTTATTTTATGCCAAAAATCATTAGGATATTAAGTAAATATCATGTTCCATGAACATATTTTGTAAATTTCCTACTGTAAATGCAAAACTTAATTGCTGATTAGCAATTTGCATCACTAAGAACTTCATTTGGACAACTTTAAAGGCGATTTTCTCAATAGTTTGATTTTTTGCACCCGCAGATTCCAGATTTCAAATAGTTGTATCTCAGCCAAATATTGTTGTATCCTAACAAACCATACATCAATTGAATCCTTATTTATTCAGATGATGTATAAATCTCAATTACAAAAAATGGACCCTTATGACTGGTTTTGTGGTCCAGGGTCACATATTAGTGTATAAATAACACTAAAATAACACTGCTAGAGTGTTCTGGATGTTTTATAGGGTGTTCTCAGTCAAATAAGCCCAATTCCAAGTGGATATTCTGATCTCTGAAAAACGCTCAAGCACCTCCATCGGTGTCCATCTCAGAGACTTTGTTCACTACTTTTTATTGTCCACCAGATGTAAGTCTGACCGCTAAAGTAATTGCACACCTCTATTTCTGTCCATAACTGAAAAATCGATTGTGGTGCTTGTAAGAATGAGATCTAAGTGTGGGACAGAACAGCTTTTTGTAGGTTTCCAGATGCTTCTCTGTCAGCTTTCATCATGTCGATTAAGCAGTTAATAAAGATAGCTCTATTTTTAGTTCTGTTTCATCTGTTGGGATTTTTTGCATGTACATCAAAAGTGTATTTCATGAATGCTTATGTGACAATGAGATAATCATCTGCTGTATTCAGTAAGACTTTAGGATGCTTCCTGACTTGTAACATACTGTATGATGTTGCCAGTGTTTTTTCTTTACATTACAGCAGTAAAATAGATCACAGACCTTGTTTTAGTGCAGACTTCCAACTTCAGATCTCTTTCACCAATGCACTGAAAATTGACAAGGATTTTAATCATCTGACAAAGCTGTTGTATTAATGTCTTCTCTGTTTTCTGCTCCTCTCAGGTGGGTGACTGGCGATTGGTCTCAGTGTTCAGCAACCTGCGGGAAAGGCTTGCAGCAGAGAGAAGTTGGCTGCGTGTACCAGCTGCAAAATGGCACGTACATCCCCACCAGAGACCTGTACTGTCTGAGCTCCAAACCAGCCAGCGTACAGCACTGCGAGGGACGCCACTGCCTCACCGTGTGGGAGGCCTCCGAATGGTCCAAGGTTTGAGCTCAAGTCAGCAGGAACTATTTAAAGATGCAACATTGTGGAGAGCAGATTTTGTTCTTGCTCTTGTAAAAGAGTCTACTCTAAGCATTCTTGCGTTAAAAACAGCATGATGTCGCTCACAATAACTGAACAGAAGATGTTTATAGACACTCAGCGCACTTGAAATACTTATCCCAAATTCACCTGATGAACCTAACTTCTTAAAATGCACAGAAAAATCAATTATAAAATTCACATTTCTACGTATAAATCATCCAAAGATGAGCTCAGTTCACTTTCATTGCACTGTCCTTACTAATGTTAAAACGCTCACTTATTTAATAGTACATCCACAAGATGTAAACAATATGTTAACATGATTTCAGTGTGGAAACATTTCTTACTAACCATTTCTAAGTGAAGAATGTATATAAAATAATGTATACTTTTATAACCTGTCACCATGATAACAAAAGCTGTGAACCCTGAAACCCTTAAAAATTATGATTTAAACAGCTTTAAAGTTCAATTAATACACACATTTTAACAGAAGAATTTATGTGCGTTTTTTATCAAATGATAAACTTCACATTTCTGCATTTAAATCCTCCAATTCATTATCACTGTAAGTGCCTCACCTTAACCTTGACTTTTTTAAAGATGAGGAAGGATGAGTTTAAATTCTTTGCTGATAAATAATATTATGCAACAAAAGCTGTCACAAAAGATGTTTACATATAGTCTACAAGAGAAAATAATAGTTTTTTTGTTTAGTGATAGTTGTTCACGAGTCCCTTGTTTGTCCTGAACAGTTAAACTGCACGCCGTTCTTCAGAAAAATCCTTCAGATCCCAAAAATTCTTTGGGTTTTTTAGCATTTTTGTGTATTTGAACGCTTTCCATCAATGACTGTATGATTTTGAGATCCATCTGTTCACACCGAGGACAAACAAGGGACTCATGAACAACTATTACAGAAGGTTCAAACACTTACTGATGCTCCAGAAAGAAAAAACGATGCATTAAGAGCCTGTGAATTTGAAGATCAGGGTCAATTTAACTTATTTTGTCCTCTGGGAAACATGTAAGTATCTTCTGTAGCCTCTGAATGGCAGTACTAAATAAAAATATACACCTCTCCATTCTGTTCAAAAGTTTTCACCCCAGGCTCTTAATGCATGTTTTTTCCTTCTGCAGCATCAGTGAGTGTTTGACCCTTCTGTAATAGTTGCATATTGCATAATAGTTGTCCTCAGTGTGAAAAGATGGATCTCAAAATCATACAGCCATTGTTGGAAAGGGTTCAAATACATAAAAATGCTGAAAAACCGAGGAACTTATGGGACCTGAAACATGTTTCTGAAGAACAGCGGACAGTTTAACTGTTCAGGACAAACAAGGGACTCATGAACAACTATTACTAAACAAAAATAACCCACACAGCTTTGGATCATTCAGGTAACAACACAATATTAAGAATCAGGGGAATGCAAACTTTTGAACAGGGTAATTTTATAAGCTATTATTTTCTCTTGTGTACCATATATAAACATCTTTTATATAAAATATCTTATTCAGGTACTAACATGCATTTTGTATGATCCCTGTTATTTTGGTAAAATAATTAACATTTTGCAGATTCTGAAAGAGGGATGTAAACATTTGACCTCAACTGTAATTCATATTGTAAATAAAATAAATACAGATAAAAATGGAGCACTGATGTTGTTACATATTAAAAATACAGCGAGACGTGGTGCAGTGGTCATCTAGTGCATATTTTCAGACTTATGACTAAAAAATACCAGAGACAGAAATGCAAAAAGACTCAATTAAGAGACTAAGCTCACCTTGAAATATTTTCGAAACCCATTTTTAAAATTCTTCATGTAATTCAAAGTGTAGAGCATGACGTTAGCACGGCCAAGGTCATGACATTGATTTCCAGGGAAAGCCAGAAATGCTTATCTTGAATGCATTATAAGTCATTTTGGGTAAGAGCATCTGCCAGATGCATAAAAATGCAAATTTGTGCCATAAATGCTGTCAAAATTCAGAATTCATCACAGTTAAGGGGCGTTCACACAGAAAACACAAGATGCAGGGCAGTGGAAATGAAAAAAGCAAGGTCTTAAAAGTGGTGCATCCATTTTTAGCACATTTTTAAGTAGAAAAACAATAGAAAAGCAGCACAATAGAATGCAAAAACACATTCTGTGTATATAGCCTCTTATGATATGACATTTACATACTAACACCCATGTCATAGTTTTAAAGATACTGCAGCAGAGGGTGAAAAATATGTCAAAATATGTACTAAAATTACACAATTTTCTGGTGCAAGAAGCCTTGATTAACATAATAAGATAATGCGCCATTAAAACATATACTATAAAGATAAAGTCCCGTTAATGAGACACGTCCTGTACATTTGGACCATGTGAGGGTCTGTGAGAGAGGATGTGTGCACTTGTTTTCTGTTGGTTTTGTCCTGGCCTATGGAGGGCACTGTGGTTGTTTTTGAGTCTCTGGGTCTCAGATCTTAATGTTGATGTTGTAAGCACTTCATTAGAGTGGGTTTAGTCAGCGGAGAGAAGCGAGACTCCACAGGAAGCCTGTTTTAATGACCAGCACTCTTGCTTATGTCTTATTTGTCTCCATCCTTCTTTGCACCCAATTGCTCACTTATTTTCCTGGTGTTGTCCTCTGAATTCTCCTTGTCTTTGTCTCTCCCAGTGTTCCTCTGAATGTGGTCGCGGCAGCAGGAAGAGGACAGTGACCTGCACCAATCCTCAGGGTCTCTGTGATCCCGTGTCTCGTCCCGCAGAGGTGGAGACGTGTGAGGATCACTCCAAATGTTACGAGTGGAAGACCGGCGAATGGTCCAAGGTAGGGTGACCAAATAGTCAAAAGTCGATATATAGAAGAGAGTTAGGGTCAGTAAGATTTGTTCAAAGAAATTCTTACAGTTGACGTCAAAAGTTTATATACACCTTGCAGAATCTGCAAAATGTAATTATTGTACCAAAATAAGGGTAAATGCATGGTATTTTTTATTTAGTACTGATCTGAATAAGACATTTCACATAAAAGACATTTATATATAGTCCACAAGAGAAAATAATAATTGAATTTATAAAAATGACCCCATTAAAAGTTTACATACCCTTGATTCTTAATACTGTGTTGTTACCTGAATGATCCACAGCTGTTTTTTTGTTGTTAGAAAAATCCTTCAGGTCTCACAAATTCATTGGTTTTTCAGCATTTTTGTGTATTTGAACCCTTTCCAATAATGCCTGTACTATTATAAGATCCATCTTGTTCTCATATACAACTATTACAGATGGTTCAAACGCTCACTGATGCTCCAGAAGGAAACGCGATGCATTAAGAGCCAGGGGGTGAAAACTTTTGCAATTTGAAGATCAGGGTAAATTGAAATATTTTGTCTTCTAGGACGCATGTAAGTATCTTCTGTAGCTTCTGAAGGGCAGTACTAAATGAAAAAAATGGTATGTAGGCAAAATAAAAAAAAATCTATATCTTCATTCTGTTCAAAAGTTTTCACCCCCGGCTCTTAACGTTTTCCCTTCTGGAGCATCAGTGAGCATTTGAACCTTGTGTAATAGTTGCATATGAGTCCCTCAGTTTTCCTCTGAAAAACCACTGAATTTGTGGGACTTGAAGGATTTTTCTGAAGAACAGCAGGCAGTTTAACTGTTCAGAACTAACAAGGGACTCATGAATAACTATCACTAAACAAAAAAAACACAGCTGTGGATCATTCAGGTAACAACACAGTATTAAGAATCAAGGGAATGTAAACCTGTATTATTCCTCTGCACAACATAGCTGTGATACATCAGACTGCGTCCTGACTCAAATGAAAGCCGACAGGCACACATTAGGCTGGTGAGAGAGCACTCTGCACGTGCCCGCAGATCTTCAGTTGAATCAGAGTTGGTCACGCTGTCGCATGTGATGCATGTGGGCTGTCACCGGTTACCTTGCTGCCGCCCCAGTGGAGCTGACCGCCGCGGCCCAGGGTCGCTTCATGCCTGTAAAGCACCATCTGTCTATGCCTCTCATTCTCCTGCGGTTTGTGTTGCTCAGTAATGAGCTCTCGCCACCTCAGTGCGGACATGTGGTTATCATAGTGCGGCTTCTCATGGTTCAGTGTCTCGAGTTCACAGGATGGAAGTGAACTTCTTGTTGTAGGTATTTGGGTACAGAGTCATGAATAGCCAATATTACATGGTTTACACTACAAAATGTTGTTCTTGACTTGCATAACTGACGCATCCTGATAATTTACTCACCCCCATGTCATCCAAGATGTTCATGTCTTTCTTTCTTCAGTCGAAAAGATATTAAGGTTTTTGAGGAAAACATTCCAGGATGTTTCTTCATATAGTGGACTTCAGTGGGGATCAACGGGTTGAAGTTCCAAACTGCAGTTTCAGTGCAGCTTTAAAGGGCTCTACATGATCACAGCCGAGGAATAAGGGTCTTATCTAGTGAAACAATCAGTCATTTTCTAAAAAAATAAAACACTTTTATACTTTTTAGCCACAAATGCTCATCTTGCACTAGCTCAATGTCACACATTACATTCATGTTGGAAAGGTCACGCGTGACATAGGCAGAAGTACCAACCCAGTGTTTAAAAGCAAAAATGAGATGGAGTTTTTCAGCATACGCTACCTTTTTGAACTGAAATACACAGGCGAAGAACTAAATCACGAATGAGCATTACAGAGCTAGTGCAAGAAAACGACTAAACGTTTCGCTAGACAAGACCATTATTTCTCGGCTGAGATCATGTAGAGCCCTTTGAAGCTGCATTGAAAATGCAGTTTGGACCCTCAACCCGTTGATCCCCATTGAAGTCCACTATATGGAGAAACGTTCTGGAATGTTTTCCTCAAAAACCTTAATTTCTTTTCAACTGAAGAAAGACATGAACATCTTGGATGACATGGGGCTGAGTAAATTATTAGGAAAGGAGTGAACTAATCCTTTATGGGTTAGTTGTTCTTTATGGGTTTTATAAACTGTTTTAAGCATTGCTAGAATGCCATTTTGACCAACCAGGTTCCAGGACCAAATCTGTTCATTTTATAAAAAAAAATATTGGAATGATATATTCAATATTACAGCTTAAAGCTGCAAATATCAGGTTCAAGCACTAAAATGGCATCATGTGTTTTGCTTTTCTTTGACATTGATAGGTTTTGGCCAATTGGAGGATCAATAACAAACACGTTGTCAGTAAAGGATTGGCAAGATACAACATGACTACACCATTAGTTATGAAGCATTTTTTATGTCGATTATTAAGAATTTAACTTTAGATCATAGTATAATAAAGCTGACACTTTTGTAAATTTCTACAAATATTGTGCATTGTGCACCTGCCTATAGGCGCATTTTAACGCTCTTTAAATAACAAGAAAAATATTGCGGCATTGACTTTAGACCAGGTTTTAGTTGGTCAGTGGTAGTAGTTCTGCAGTTTATTACTGTGGCAAGCGTGTACTGTGACCTCAAACAGGAAGTGACTGTATTACAGCAATCTCTAATATAGTAACAGATGACAATGTCGCAGTCTATTTTAGTTGCCTCAAAATAGCAACGCACCAACAATGCGCCTGAGCACCTCGCTTTCAGACCATCACGCCCACGGGTGCACAAATGGGTGCATATGCATTTGCTTTTTAAACAACGTGGCGCAGGATGTGAAAATGATAACTGCGTCGGCTAAAACTAGCAAAAATCATTTGCTATTATACACCGGGTGTATAATAGGGCCCTTGGTCTTGTTGTGGTATGCACACTTGATGTCTATGACATTCACTAACCGTAATAAAGTTTGGGGTCGTCAGATTTTTTAATGCTTTTGAAAGAAGTCTCTAATGCTCACCAAGCATTATTTGCGTTTATTTGTTCAAAAATACAGTAATATTGTAAAATATTATTACATTTTTAAATATCTGTTTTCTATTTGAATATATTTTAAAATGTAATTTATTCCTGTGATGCAAAGCTAAACTTTCAGCATCATTACTCCAGTCTTCAGTGTCACATGATCCTTTAATCCTTCTTTAATGAATAGAAAGTTCAAAAGAAAAATAGAACTATTTAATGTCTTTACTGGCACTTTTGATCAATTTAATGCATTCTCGCTAAATAAAAGTATGAATTTCTTACAAAAAAAATCCTTACTGACCCCAGACTTTAAAATAGTAGTGTATGTGAGGCCAAGCTGTAGTCATTCACATTCAGTTCTGCCAAGTATGTAATGCTCACTTTTCACAATCAAATCAATAAGTGATGAATAAAATCAAGTCCTGCCATGATTAAGCCATTTACCTGCAAATATGCCACAATAAGGTAGTAAAGTTTCCGTTTCGTGTCACTTAAAGTTTCATCTCCGTTTTGTGGAGATGCATGCTCAGTGTTCATTTTTGTAGCAATATTTAATTCACCTTTATGGATGACCTTCAAGACTCCACAACTAATGGGAGCATCAGGATGTGCTGTAGGTTCCCGTTTGAGGTTTATGTTTCCCTCTGAGCTTCATTTCACCGTCGCTCCCCGTGAGCGGCCGCAGATGTTGAAGTCGTTTGAGACTGAGGTTCACCGAGACGTTTGAAGGTTGTGGATTATGTTTCTGACTGAGGTCTGTGGTCGGACCGCATGGTGGGATTGATCTTTAGTGAAGGTGCGAGTGTCTGATCTCAACTTCACGCCTGAGATTAGTTTTGCATTAAATGTGTCTTTTGTGTTTTACCAATGCCTAGAAAAATATGGTAACATCATTGCGTGGCCTGTTGTGGTTTACTGCTGGATTTTACACACGTCCAGGGCTCACAGTATTCACTATACAAGCCTCTGCAACATTTGTTTGTGAAGTCGGCCGTATCATTTTGGGGGCGAAATGAGAGGAAAATAGATTCTGCCATTAGTGAGATGTCGGTGCAGAAAGCATCTGATATTTCTGCATGTGTCATGTATTTATGTAAAGAGCAGATGTTCTCTCTGTAGACCTCCTCACTTTTCATTTTCATTCAGTGATCTGTAGAAAAGACGAGCTACTATCACACCAGAAACTGGAAAGCATTCAGTTTGAATTTACAACATACTACTGCACAGGCATTTTTACAGTAGTAGTTCTGCAGTTTATTACTGTGGCAAGTGTGTACTGTGACCTCAGTAAACAGGAAGTGACTGTATTACAGCAATCTCTTATATAGTAACAGATGACAGATATTTACAGTACTATGCTGGTGTTTGGTTTCCTGGTATTATTTTAGTACTATTTATATACTGTTATAATATTTAATAATATTTTGTTGTCATATAATTAGCTTTTATGTGTATATTTACAGTTATCACTTTAGTTTAAGTTTTAGCTATTTTGTTTTTGTAGTTTACATTTATTTATTTTCGTTTAGCTTTAAATTTATTTTTATTTCAGTTTTAGTTTTAATAATTTCAGTACTTCAGCTAAAGTTTATTTCAATTAGCTGCAAAGAAAGCATTTCTAATTTTTATTTATATTTTAGGTTGTAATCTAACTCATTTATATATTTTCTATTTTCATTTAAATTTTAATTACATAAGTAATTTTGTTATATGATTTTGTGATTTTGTCTTTTATTTATTTTGATTTAGCTTAAATTTATTTTTATTTCAGTTTTAGCTTGAATAATTTTAGTACTTCATCTAAAGTTGATTTCAGTTAGCTGCCATGAAAACATTTCTAATTTTTATTTATATTTTAAGTTTTAATTCAATTTACTTATATATTTTCTGTTATCATTTTAATTTTAGATTACGTTTGAGTAATTGTTATATGCTTTTGTTATTTTAATTTGTTTATATATATATATATATATATATGTGTGTGTGTGTATATATATATATATATATATAAATAATTTTTTTATTTTACTTTTAATTTTAATAATTATAGTACTGCATTTTAAATTAGTTTGATTTAAATTAGTTGCAATAGCAAACATTTTCATTTACATTTTTTTCAGTTCATGTAATCTTACTCATTACAAAAATGATTTTTTATATATATATATATATATATATATATAATGCGGTTGCATATTTTGTTTGCACTTTTAGTAACTTGTTTTTTAATGTTCAGCATTTATCCATCTGTTTATGATCTGTTTTCTATGCAGTGTTGATGTCTGGATAACTTTTTATATTTTATAAGTTTACAATAGCACATCATAATAGTGTTACTCACACCTTTATAATTAAGGAACAGTATTACTTAAATAATTTGCGTATTTATTGCAAAATAGGACAGTTTGCAGTCATTCATAACGCTTTTAACACTATTATACAGACAAAGATTAAATAAGACTACTTCAGAGCCAAATTCCCAACTAAATGTACAACTAATCATCATAACAAAGACATCAGATCATTCAAACACAAGTGTTTATGGGTTTCCCACACTTATAATCTAGTTATGTTTATAATTTGTTGACCTAGACTGTGTTGATTTAAGAACACAATGTTTTATTGTAACAAATCTTGTGAAATCCCTCCTGGCATTTTTTTTACAGTAATGAACCCTGGCAGAATATTACAGCCGCTGGATTTACACTGATTAACACGTGAGGATGAACATCCCTTCATGTGACTGACGTGGTTTGACAGAAATGCCTCCGCTGAATAGAAATAGCCTGTTTGAGTTTTTTCTGTGTTTTGGCTGCTGTGCTCTTATCCAGGCTGTGAATGTCATCTCTTTTCAATCATGTGGAACACATTGTCTGTTTTGGCACAAAATGACACAATTACATTATTTTATTTGTGAATGGCATGAGAGATTGTAAACGGCTAGGATCTGTCTGTGTTTGGAGTGTTAATATCAGTGCATTTTGTGTCTCCATCATGTCAGCTGCTAATGGGCATCCAGATAATACAATTCAGGGAACATGAAATTACAAAAATATTTTCATCTAAATGTAAGAACCTCTGAAATGACTTCTCTTGCCCAATATCACCTACACCATGCAAGCTGTTGGTTAGCTTTAGTTCACCCGAAAAAGATTTACTCACCCTCATGACATTACAGACCAGTATGAGTTTCTCTTCTACAAAATACAAAATAACCTTAGACCCCACTGACTTTCACTGTGTCCACTGTAAAAAAAAAAAAAAGATTATTTTTAGAAAAAAAAATTAAAAAGCGTTTTTAGTGTTTTTAAAATGTCATGTTTAATTCTATTAATTTTTATGTAGTTGTTGTGAAAATGCAAGTTCAGAGTGAAAATTGTAAATCCTGCACCAACTTTTACAATAAAACACTGAGACATTTTATGACTTTTTTGTATGCAGAAAAAGTTAGTTTATTATTATATATATGCTATTAGATAATTTATCGATATTTTGACAAGTAAATGTGTGTGTATATATATATATATATAATATTTTAATAATAATAATATTACATTTATGATATTATAATAATATTAAATAATATTACATTATAATATAATATTACATATAATATATATTATAATATAATATTATATAATAAATAATATTTTATTATTTATATACTGTTATATTATTTATTGATATTGTGAAATTATAATATATATATTATGGTATATTGTAACATTATAATTATTATAATTTTGATTAAAGTTTTAGAAATGTTATGTGCTTTTGTCTTTTTTATTTGATTTTGGTATTCAGTTTTTTTATTTATTACATTTAATTTATTTTTTCAAAGCAAATCCTGCACCAATTTTTTACAACTTGGACAATAAAAACATTGAGACATTTTGTGCTTTTTTGTTGTATGCAAAAAAAACTAAGTTATTTTATTATTATTTACATATTTATTATTTATAATAGTTTTAGAAATGTTTTGTGCTTTTGTATTTTTTATTTGATTTTGGTATTTAGTTTTTTATTTATTAAATTTAATTTATTTCACATGTAATAACTTGGCAAGGCAACACTTCTAATTTACGTTTAAGTTTTAATTTCTTTTTGAATTTACAGGAACATTTTTAATAGTTTGTTTTAGTGTTAGTTAACAAAATTAATGACAATAACAACATTTTTAAAGTTAGGGTTAGTTTTTTTTTATTTATTTCAGCTCTATTTTCAGCTCTACTTTTAGTTAATAACAACACTGAGTCATACTGGTTTGGAACGACATAAGAGAGAATAAACAATGGCATGTTTTTATGACTATTATTTTTTATTTTTATTTATTATTTAACTGTTCCTTCAATGCTAACCAACAGCACATTGTAATATTAACCAAAATCCAAAAAGCTATTTAGTGATTGCTTTAGGCTACTGTTTAGGTAATGTAGTCTTTCTAGATTCCGCAGTAATTTGACATTATGTTAACATGAAGGCGTTTCTGTATTCCTCTTCATGTGTAAGGGTGTTCTCCTTTCACATTCTAGACTTTAAGGAGCTTTGTCATATTAATGGCTCAAATCAAACATGGGCTTCTCTTGTGGGAGTCGTAGACTGTGATTCAGAGGCGCCTTTGATCAGCAAATGAGATGGGTGAGATGAGATGAGATGAGATTTTGGGTGAAAGCGTGCGGCGTCTCTTCTAATTCACGGTACGTGTGTTGTTGAGAACGGCGAGCCTTTGTGAAATCACTCCACTCACACTTTCCCGACTGCAGTTATTTACTAGACTCTGGCGACAGGCAGCGCTGAGATCAATGCTAACCTGCCACGCTGATTTCATTTTCAATAGCCCGTCATCCCTTGTAAACGTGAAATATTGCGCGCCGTTGAAAGGCGTTTAGGTTCCTCGGAGGCAGGGAAGTGTATTGCTTTCATGCACCTTTTGCCACTTCGCAAAACAATTTTCGTTTGTTTCGTCTGCAGCCATGGCAGCCGACAGCTCCGTTTCTCCAGCCCGGGGGTCTTCAACAGGGGGTCTGTGACAATTTCGGTTCTCACACTAATTTTTGTGAAGAACTCAAACTCTTATAGGAAAGTGCACCAAATGGCAAATTACACTGTTGTTCAAAAGTTTGGGCTCAGAAAGATTTGCAGGTTACACTTTACAGTAAGGTTTTATTTGTTAACTAAATTGAACATGAACTACATTTATTAATCTTGTTAATTTCAGCATTTACCCTAGTAAAAAAGTAATAGATTTAAAATGCATTTTTTTCATGCTAGGTATAGTTCAAATCTACTTGTACTTCTTGTGCACAATGCACATTTCTTAGTTTTAAGCCTAAAATATGTTTTAATGTCACTATTGTCACTACAAAATTAGTTGTTCCAGTTTAGCAGACTTTAAATTTATCAGTCTAGTATACTAAAAGTACAATTGCAGGGTGTTTTTATTAAGTACATAATATGTAAATGTATTTGTAGTATGCTTAGCATGAAATAAATGTATTTTAAATACATTTTAGGATATTTATTTTCCACTAGGGCACTAAAACATAATTAAAATCAAAAGTTCTGTCTGTTTACGTTTTAGAAATGTTATGTGCTTTTGTCTTTTTTTATTTGCTTTTTGGTATTTAGTTTTTTTTTATTTATTAAATTTAATATATAGTTTTCAAGTAAATCCTGCACCAATTTTTTACAGCTTGGACAATAAAAACATTGAGACATTTTGTGCTTTTTTGTTGTATGCAAAAAAAGTTATTTTATTATTATTAATATTTTATTATTTTTTATATACTATTATATTATTTATTGATTATATATTAATATTTTTATTTGATTTTGGTATTTAGTTTTTTAGTTATTAAATTAAATTTATTTCAGATGTAATAATTTAATTACCTCAACTTGATTTTTTTTTTTTATTATTTTTACATTTCTTAATTTCAGGTTTTTTTTAAGTTTTAATGCTTGTAAAGCATTTGTTAATATCAGTTCATGTGAAGTTTTACTAATATATTATTAAAATCCAAAGTTTGACCTGGTAATATTAATTAATAAACCTGAGCTAACATGAACTAATAATAAACAGTTGTACTTTTATTAATTAATATTAGCAAAGATTAATAAATAATATAACAAATGTATTGCTCATTATTAGTTGATATTAGTTAATGTATTAATGTAAACCTCACTGTAAAGTGTTACTGATATTAATAAATACTGTAACAAATCTGTATGCCATTGTTGTTAGTTAATGCATTAACTAATGTTAACTAAAGGGACCTTATTGTAAAGTGTTACAGATTTTTATTTATAGAAAGAAATGAATACTGAAATGAATATTCAGCAATAAAATCATTTAAAAGTGACAGTAAAGACGTGTGATGTTACAAAAGATTCTATTTCAAAATAATAATGTTCTATGGAACTTAGAATTTAGAAAAAAAAGTCACATTGTTTCGAAAATCATAATTTTCATAAATTCTAATAATATTTCAGAATTTAACTGTTAAAAATGCAAATGCTTATATATAAGAATGCAAAAGTCTGTATATGATATAATATATAAGTAATTATAGAAATGCATTATTATGTAACTATATTCATGTTAAAATATAACACTCAGTATATAATATTGGATATATTTAATCCCCTGATCTAGACTATATTTTGACTACATTGTAGTGAGGACTATTGATATCATCTGTGTCATAATCAGGTCAATGTATTTTGCGTTTATCATTTCATCATGCTGTCTGCTCCCAGCTCTCTTCAGCCAGGGATGAAATAACTGAATTTGTTTCTGCCCCGTCTAACTATAAGTCTATTAAAATGTATTAGATTGTCACAGAGATATGCTGATTTAATTTAGCCAGAGCGTTATTGAAGAAATAAAGCTTCCTTTGGGTCTTAAGTGTTTGAGCGTAACAATGGCGGCGGATACGCCGACATTATGACTCCAGCTCGTCTCACAGGAAGCAAAACGGCACATTATTCAAGAAACGTTTCCTCCTCTGGAAATCTAATTCAGTCGGTTCGCTGTGAGCAGATTCAGAATCTTGTATTTGTTTGTATGTTACGTCGTTTGGCCAATTTGAATATGCTTTCAGCAGTGCAATCACAGGTTTATTTTTATTGACTGTTACTTCAGTTGTTGTCTTGTAATGTGGCCTATTTCAGTTGATGAGTCATTTGGGTGCAGTGTGAAAATGTCTGAATCTTTATGTACTGTACAGTATGTGTTTTGCTTGAAAACAACATAATTATAAACTCCTCATGAGCAGAAATGTCAAGCGAAAGCCAAAGCTCTTGCAGCATACAATGTAAAGTAGGCCAGGCTTATGAATCGTTATTGTTTCTGAACAGAAAAGAGAAAACTGCGGCTTTGCCCAGAGACAGCTCATTAGGGGACCAAGTTCACTGTCTGTAATACAAAGACTAGCGCCGGTTCAAAAACACAGACTCAGCTGGGCCTTCATCTCTATGTATAAAAATGCTTATTTATTTTTCTTCATTTAGTTATTGTTTGGATGTTGTTTAAAGTGTATGGATGGATTTTGCACTGTTTGCTAGTTTATTTAGGTGCTGCTAGTATTTATATATAATTCTAAAACAATGTTGTGATCAGTTGTTGTGTTGTGTCAAATTACGACGGGGGAGTAAATCATAACGCTCATTAATAGTTGGGTTTCTACAGTTTAAATGGACAGTCAGCTCAAATATACATATGCATTAGCCTGACCAGCTTGAAAAATTGCTGTTCTGATTTGAAACCTATTATTTAAACATGACAGTTTCAAAGTAGTAACTGAAATATTGAGCTGTATTGTATTGTATTGTATTAGTAAAATGAGGTGTAAGCAGGTTATGATGTGGAACGGTTTTAAAGGGGTCCTATTATGCTCTTTTACAAAGTCTTGATTTTGTTTTGGAGGTGTACTAGAACATGCTTTCATGCTTGGTGGTTCGAAAAACGCATTATTTTTAACATAATTTACATTATTACAATACATTTCTCCCAGCCTGGCACAAATGGCTTGATTAGTTCCAGGTTTAATGAAGGCCCGCCTTCCGAAAAACGAAATGTGTTGTGATTGGTTAGCTGTCCCACTGCGTTGCGATTGACGAACAGCTTAGACAGTGTTTCAGTACTGACACACCCCTTGTCAAAGAAGCAAGTTTTGTGTACAACTGTTGCGCAAGTTAAATTAAAGTGATTCTTACGTTTTAAATATGGATGTTTTTCTTACAAAAATGCATCGATTCGCTCCTTTATTAACCCCCTGGAGCCATGTGAGGCACTTTTTATTATGGATGGATGCATATTATTGGACTTGTTTTGGACTGATAAGGAGAAACACCCATCTATGCCATTCTAAAGTTTGGGAGTGCCAGGATAAATTTTAATATAAAACCGATTGTATTCGTCTGAAAGAAGGAAGTCATATATACCTAGGATACAGTAGTGTTGGGTCCTATCGTCAGCCTGAAAGATGCACACCACATACTGACTAAAGTTCAAAAGTGAAAAGTGATCTCATCATTGGTTCATTGCAGTGCTCATCATCCTGTGGGCGGGGCTTGCAGTCCAGAGTGGTCCAATGCATGCACAAAGTGACCGGTCGCCATGGCAGCGACTGCCCAGTAGTCCTGAAGCCCACCGCGTACAAACAGTGTCATCTTGGGACGTGTAATGTGAAAGTCAACGTGAACACCATCACCTCCCCTAGACTGGGTAAGACTTAACCAGCGTATAGACCTGTTGTCTGTACTTTTTATGATCTAATCAAATTCTGATGTCATGTCTTGTTCTTCATTGCATATTCAATTTCAACCATATGACACAATCTATTTCCATCGAAAAAAAATGTATGCATCACTAAAGTTTCATCAGGTTACTGGGCATTGCTTGAATTAGATCATCATTTGGCTTTGTTAACTACAAATAAAACTACAGCTATGAAAAAAATATTGTATTTTCTTAATTTGTTTAATTTAAGTTGAAGTACTAAAATAACTAAAATTAAAAGTAACATATTTAAAAAAAAACTAAAAAAAAAAAACTAAAAACGAACAAAAACATACAAGAAAATGTTAAACTTTAAAACTTGTACTAAAATTAAAATGACAACAGAAAGTTAAAAAAAAATAGAATTCAGTTCAAAATATTATCAAAAACTAATAGTATGTTAATGATACTAAAATAAGACTGATAGACTTTATTCTTTAAAAGATAATTTCAATTTTTCAATTTCTAAATTTTTAAATCTAAAGTTAAAGTACTAAAATAACTAAAGTTAAATCAACTAAAAGTAACACATATATTTTTTAAAAAACATACAAACTAACAAAAACACACAAGAAAATTTTAAACTTTAAAACTAAAACATGCTCTAAAATTAAAATGACAACAGAGAGTATAAAAATCCAATTCAAAATATTAACAAAAACTAATAGTATGTTAATGATACTAAAATAACACTGATAGACTTTATTCTTTAAAAGATAATTTCAAATTTTTCGTCTTTTTTTACTTCTTTTACTTTCTTCAATACAGCTGTTATGTCTTCATTATATATAGCACATTGAAATTATGTCTCAACTTATATCTATATTTAAATTTTCAGTGTAGATATAGTGAAATTATATGTCTTAATTATAACTAATGAGGACATTTTACTTATGTCGTGTGATTGGCTGTGTTTCATATAATAGTATTCTGCCTATTTAGGTATAATGTGTGGTTCTGATGCAGACAGAATACCAAAAAATTCCTCATTTTATTTGAATTTATTATTATTCTAGTCTTAAATGAAGGCAGTAGACTGTTCACTAGGTTATAAAACAGAGCCTTTTTTTGCTTTTAGCATTTTTACTGCATAAACAATTATTTCATTGCCAAGACATCTGTTAAAGTAAGCATCATCTGGAAAACATCACAATCTTATTGTGTACAAATAACATGAAAATGATCTAAATAAGAGCAGATTCACATACACACTCAGTGATCATCTGCTGAATGTCTAGGGTTTACTTTGAAACGATTTTTGCTCAAAAACTGTTGAAAGTAGAAAGACTGAAATAGTATTTTCTTGTAAAAAGTACTTCAGAACACAATAATAAACTCTGAAAAAGCATTTTTTATAGTGTAACAGCAACACTGAACATTGCTGGCGGTTGCAATAATGGTGTCTGGAGTGATGTATGCATGTTGTCAGGGACCGTGTCGTATAATTGAATCTATGAAATGCCGTGTCCTGTCCTTCTGTCATTCCTGGCAGCTGCATTGACGTACAAGTGCACGGGGGATCAGTGGGCGGTTTACTGCAGGGTGATCCGAGAGAAGAACCTGTGCCAGGACATGCGCTGGTACCAACGCTGCTGCCAGACCTGCAGAGACTTTTACACCAACAAAATGCCCCCTAAGAGTTAATGACCCCGGCGCTCCCACACATAGAGGTTTATTTTTGCCTTCTCCATTTGTACTGTCAAAAATAATGTTTTATATTCTTATTAAAAATGTTATTACGTGAAAAAAAAATGAAAGCAGTGGAACAGAAATTTCCAGCAGAACACACTCTATGCAAGTACGTAAACGTGACCGTTTTTTTTAAAACTATGCATTAACTGCATCACCCCCTGCACTGAGTATGTACTTGCAGTGTGTTAGCCAAGCGTTTGCGTACTTGCATTACGTTCGGTTCTTGTTTTCGGACTTGAAGGTTTCTTGTTTTGTCATGTTTTGCTGTAATCCACTCTTTGGCCCTGGAAGTGATTCCTTCAGCATACTGACCTGCCTGTTGCACTGTGGGTAAAGCTCATTTCACCAAAAATTGCTTTCTTAAGGCCACTGGTTGGCCAATAACCAATGGACTTTGTAACAACAGCTTTTTGTTTTTTTCATCAACAATATTTTGTCTTGTTTTTGATTTTATTTCTTATTTAGTATTATAATTACCTGTGTTGTTATATTGGCTCTGTAACCAAAACCTAGTGAGCTTTCCTTCTCCTTGAATCTCAGTTGATTTCAATAGCGTTTAAAATTGGCAATAATGCATGCATGCAATAATAGCATAATCTATTTTTAGAATAATGCATGCATGTAATAATAGATTAGGCAATGCATTATGGCATGCATGATTGTATAAGACCTACCATAACGCATAACATAATTTAGCATAATCTATTATTGCATGCATGCAGCAATGGCATATTCTATTTTTGCATGCATCCAATAACAGCATAATCTATTTTTAGAACAATGGATGCAATAATGGCATAATTTATTTTTGCATACATGCAATAATAGCATAATCTATTTTTAGACTAATGAATGCATGCAATAATAGGTTATGCAATGCATTATGGCGTGCATGATTGTATACTACCTACCATAATGCATCATTAATTTAGCATAATCTATTATTGCATGCATGCATGTGGCAATGGCATATTCTATTTTTGCATGCATCCAATAACAGCATAATGCATGTAATTATATATTATACAATGCATTATGTACTGCATGATTGTATAAAAAAACAGACAATTCATAACATAATCTAGCCTAATCTATTTTCAGAACAACGCATGCATGCATGCAATAATAGATTATGCAGTGCATTATGGCATGCATGATTGTATAAGACCTGCCATAATGCATAACATAATCTAGCATAATCTGTTTTTGCATGCAAGCAATAATAGCATAATCTATTTTTACATTAATGCATGCATGCAATAATAGATTATGCAGTGCATTATGGTGGGTCTTATTCTCTGCATCTTCAGCAAAAGAAGTCATCTTAGAAGGCTGCATAATCATGCTGCCTACCTTTCTGAACAGCTCTCACACTGAGAGCCTTAAAATACTGCCTATATAGGCAGCTCACTAGGTTTTGGAAAAGAGCTGAAGTCGCTTGTGTTATTTAATTCATCAAGAGCCATCGCGATGCAGTCAAACAGCCAAGCTGATAATAAGTGACACATTCGGATAGTTCTCCTCTTTAAGGTGTGGCTAATTAGTGACTCTCTCAGAGAGGACACAGAATTTCACCTTTGTTTCTCACAGTGATCATATTTACCACGCTTTCTATGTGTTTTAGATACTTGATGTGTTTCATATATTTTAGCATAGCAAAGTACATGACCTCCACTGCATTGTAAGAAGGTGAGTCTCCATTGGGCTGTGCTTCATTAGTTCACCCCAAAATGAAAATGTTGCCCTTATTTACTCACCCTCATGTCATTCTGAACCAGTATGCTGATCTTGTGGTGCTTTTTGGTCTTTTTCGGAGCCTTTGTTAACTGTATGCTTTTCACATTATATAAAAATTGCATTAACATTCTTCAAAGCATCTCTTTTCATATTCCTCAGTATAAAGAAAGTAATACAGGTTTGGAAGGACATGAGGATAAATAAATGCTTTTTTAAATTTCGGGGTGCGCTTTTCCTTTAAAGGTACAGGTCGTTTATGCGTCCAATGTCAGAATCATCTATTATAGTCTGATGGTGCTGCAGTGGCATAGTTAATGCACTCAAAACACACTAAGAGCTACTTTAGTCTTTGTACTTTTATATCTGATTCATTTCTCATCAGTATGAGATAACAATGTCTTCATTTAATGTCGAATTATTAACTGTAGTTCTCACTTTGTGCAATTTTATTTGACAGAATTTTAGAATAATAGCACAATCCATATCTCGTAATTAAGATCTAAATGCAATTGATAGAGTTTGCAAGGTACTTCACAGTCATGATGTGTTGAGTAAATGTGAAATTTTAGGTTTGTACTTCATAAAACCCCCAAGGCCGAGGGTGACACTGCATATGTGTGCATGAGAGACTTTGTTTCAAAACCTATTCGCGAGCTACCTTTTAAGACAGCAACCTCACTAGTGACCAAATTGGCATGCACTTCAAAGGCAATTGAGGTAAGCGCAAATGCATAGCATACATATTGACCTTCACACACCGTTGATGCCTGTAAATGCTCACTAGGTTTTGGAACAGAGCGTATATATGTGTGTGTTCGAGACCTTGGCTCCCATTGCACAAGGTCACAACAGGTGCTAGACAAATTTCACTACTGTGAAATTCAGCAGTTTCTCCACGTTTTGTTCTTGTACTTTTGTATGTATTTAAATGAAACGTGTTTTTTTTTTTTAAATGTTTGTTAGGATTATTTAATACATATTGTATCTACCTGCTTCTGTCAGAACTATTTGGTGCATCAGCTTCATGTTCCAGGTATGGTGAATATTGCATCTGTATTCCAGTACTGTATGTCAGTAGTTGCACACGTGATCGGTACTTAAACTGCCACTTCTTCTGATGGTGCTAATTTGAACATTTCAGACTGTTCATACAAAAAAAATGTAATAATAATAAATTTATATCCTGTATTATGATGATTTTGTGTGTGTGCATCTATGTTTAATGATCGTTTATGCTTGAATGTGAATGGAAAAACTACTTTGTGTTTTTTATGTTTTATGATGCTGTAGATAATATGAGTCTCCTACAAGCTTGGTGTTCCTCAAAGTTCTCAGCATCACGCTCACGTCACAACCTTGTGATGTTCTCCGTCTCGTTCTTTAGCGGTTCTTTGCATTTTGCTGATTCTGTATGTCGGCTGTATCATTGTGAATATATTACGTTTAGAGAATACGTGAGCGTATGCATGATGGACGACCGCGCAGCCTTCTGTTCTCACCCGTAAATCTGCCGCTGTCAGTGTAATGGCACTGGTGATGCTGTGAAGGACGTGAGGAGAAGGTCAGGCCACGTTCAAGTGCTCATCTGTAATCCTCTGTATGCTGGAGCTGGTTTGTGTTACGGTAATTCTTTTGATATTCACACTATTACAGTCAATATGAAATAAAATAGACTGTTTACTTTATTAATACACTTTCCTGCCCTTATTGTGAATGTTTCACTGGTGCATGGTATTAAAAAATGTTTTTTTTTATAATGATCATGATTTTCTTTTTCAGCGGACGTCACAAACTCCATTGACTCCGACTTTGGACTTACATTTTGGTATGTAATGGCCACTTTTTATGAACCAGTCATATTTTCTCATTAAAAAATCACTTTACTCTGAAATATGTCACATTATAAAAGTTAATGGGCTGAAATAGGACACTTCGCATTGATTTTTTAGGAAGACAGTACAACTATTAGTCTATTACAATAAAAAATGTCCTGTTAAATTTGTGGTGATGACATACTGCCTGTAAATTTTACAACTTATAATTGTGTATTTCATTAAAAGGGGTCATCGGATGCTCATTTTCCACAAGCTGATATGATTCTTTAGGGTCTTAATGAAAAGTCTATAATATACTTTGGTTAAAAATTCTCAATGGTAGTGTAAAACAACACCCTTTTTACCTTGTCAAAATGAGCTCTGCAAAATCATCCCATTCTGATGGATTGTTCCTTTAAATGTTAATGAGCTCTGCTCTCCCCGCCCCTCTCTTCTCTCTGTGGAGTGACTAGCCTGTTTACCGCATTTAGTGCATTTAGCCGCGAAACTAGCACGTTATTAGGAAGGGTGATTGCAGAGATTCATAAAAAAAAACCTTATACTCACTTCTGCTGTAAGTGAAGCTGGATCACGAATGATTTGCGCAAACATAGACGCATTTATGTCGATCGGGAGGTGCATTCCCTTCACAAACGAACGTAATCCACTGCATCTTCAGCGGCTCAGACGTCAGGAGTAAATGACAACTACTATGTTCAATATTACATCCAGCAACACAACACCTCAATCACTCAATCAGAGATATTCTTGTTTAACTTACATCCCTGCTCCGGCATCCAAACAGTGGAGGTCGGACTGTTACAGCTGATTTAGGCGGGTCTGAGGTAAGATGCTCATGTCAGTCAACTATCATGGGAGCGGCCACTGTCGGTGTCGGGCTCGATTTGAAAAAGGGGATATTATTTTTAAAGATTAATTAAAAACCACTGCATGGATTTTTATCATTATAGGGTAGATTTGTACATACACTGCCA